>CM057820.1:92481515-92634015 GCA_030067965.1 Latrodectus elegans | reverse complement strand
TCGATTTTTATTATTTCTTTTCACGTTTACTTTATCACAGCGTTATTGATTGTTCCCATATTTAGAGTCAAATAATCATTAAAAAAATCAGAGAACTGATTTTAGAATATTCCCGCATTATATTTCAGCAGGAAGAGAATATGAGATAGTTGGTTGAGTGAAAGTTCGATTCGCTTTGTTTCGTTTTAAGTTAAATTTCTCTGGTGAGCTCGTTAATTCGTCTATAAATCATTTTATAGCAATGGAAAATTATATGAGACTTATATTTTATTATAATTTTTTTTAATGTAAAATAAAGATATAAATAATATGAATGCAAATTTAATGTAAATAAGATTTTTTGCAATTATTAACACTGTCTAAATATCTAAAACAACATATTTTACAATAATCAATTTTCTGGGATAGAATCCTAAAATACCCTTAGAAATCACAATATAGATTCATTTACAAAAACTATAATAATTTGGTTGTTTTACCTCACAATCTATGTTTGTATACTTCTCCATCCCACAACCATAGCTTGTTCTCGAACCAAAATTTCGAAGACACACAGTGCGAAACATAAATTGAAACATTTAAATACAATGAGGAACTTCTTAAATGTTTTTTTTTATTTCATAAATTAGACAAACTCGTAAATCAATCTTCGTATCTATTTGCACAACTGTATTTGGGAATAAATGAGGGAAAATATATGTCAAAGAAATTACTATCTGTGTTTTGCTTTATGGAACATTATACTCTAACAAATCAATAATAGTTTTTGAAAAGCTGAGAAAACTGCTTTGGAAAAGGTTCCATATCTCTTAATAATTCCAATAAATAATAATTATTTTTTATTAAAATATAAATATAGTAACTTTAGAATATTTGTGACATTATTCTAATGTAGCAAAAAGTATGATTTTGTACATGATTTACTTTTAAAAAAAATTGTCTCGAACAGCAAACAATTACCTAAATTGAAAAAAATTTTCTTGTTTTAAGTATGATTGATTTATAAAGAAAACAACATTTTATTATGACTAAATATAATTAAAATTATCTGAATACTTATTGTATAACGAATTGCAGATAATTAAAAACTGAGGAAAATGTGTTAATTTTGCTTATGCAATAGACTGCCATTAGTAAAAACATCTTAAATCTTCATGATCATATCACAACGTTTTATATTTTTAAAAAAATTGAAAATAATTGAATTATTATTTTTTATTTATTTATTTTTTACCTGTTTCTTAAAAAACGAAAATGTCTTCAAATTTACTATAAAATTACAAACACATTTAAATAATTTGAGCAAATTTTAAAGAAAAGAGAAGAAGGAATAAACAATGCTGGTAAAATTTTATTTATGAAGAAAAAAAATCATAATTTACTTAATATTAGAACATTAAATCTAATAAATAAAAGAAATGAACTGTGTAATTCTATTTATTGAAATATAAACATTTTTATGAAAAATCAACACATTACTTTTAAATCTTAATCATGTATTCTTTTTAAGATTATTTTGAAATCATGATGACTAAATTTCAATCGAAATAAAATATATTAAAAAATAGTTTTTCTCCTATAAAAAATCAAAATTACTGCTGAAGAGAAGGGAGGGAGGAAATTCAACAATATTGGCATGAACATCTGCGATTGTCAGTTGACGAAGTAAAGCGAGTGTTTTACCACTCATGTTATTCCGTGGCAGATAAGTCGAAATTGGAGTCATCGACTTTGTTATTCAATTGGAAAACTGATACGTGACTGTTTATAACATCGGAAGGAAAAATGCACGTCGCTGATACATGATAGATGGATTTATCTTAAATTGAGATGTCAGCTTATTTTTATCATATAAATAAGAAAACATTTAGAGAGGAAAATCTTAGAATTCTGCTTGAAATGTCTTAAAATAAATAAGAAATATTTGCAGTATCAGTTGCTATTTTTCTTGAATGAAATACAAATGTGTAATTCAAAAATGCACTAAATATGCATTATATGGGTTCTATAATTAAGAGTAATTTTTTATAAGTACTACAGAGCAATAATACTTCTTGTAAAATAAAATGTTCTTGGTAAACTTTTTGCTTGTTGTTATGAACAATTTTTAAAAATTCGATTGCAAAATAGGATTTCAAGGAATAGAAAATAGTTTTGTTTGCGAATATTTTTCAATATTGGATCGTACAATCCTGAACATTTCAGTTTTAATTTTACTTAACAAATTACTTTTTCTAAATTAATACTAATTAATTTTTGATAATACTAATTGATTTTTTAAAATTTTTAATGACCGTCTGCTATTAGAGTTACTACTTTTCAGCACTTCAAGGGCGGAATTGATGGCAACTTAACTGTAATAATGAAAAATAAAGTATTTATTTCAAGGAATTTTACCATCTTTTGTATAAATAAATTGAGTTTATGTTTAGAATGTAATGTTAATTTATAAAATACAATTTAAAATAAAAATTAAAATAAATGTTGTAACAAAATTAATTTTATTTAAAGACGCTCAAATCTTGGGAATGGATTGATTTTATGCGTAAAATTAAAACTTGTATCCTTTATGATTTGCCCATTCTTACTAAATAAATTTTTATAAATTTATTTTAAATTAATTTAACTTATTTGCTACTGTTGTTTTTTAAGAGTATATCTTGGTTTGGTGGTTTAGTTAATTGATCACTGGGTGCAATATAAATATTTTGAAATGCAGCATCAATAATTTAAATTTTGCTTAAAATTTTAACTAAAGAAAAAATATTTATTATTGTAATGTTTAAATTTAACCAATCAAAATGTTTACATATGTATAATACTTTCATTCATTAGAAAATTAATAAAAATAGAAATAAAAGGAAAATATAGAAAGAGAAATACAAATAAAAGAATGTGTATTAAACAAGAGTACTTAAATTCCTATCATAAATTCTGTCATACCTTCCCATCTTCGAATCTTTTGGATTATGCCATAGAAAAGTAACAAATTCTCCTTCTATATCTGTTTCAAGTTCTCTATAATATAGAGCAGCATAATAATAAAGTAAATTTTGCTTAATAGTTACCTTATTTTAAAAGTTTTTTTTAAAAAAGCTACTTTATTGTTTTTGTTAAAGAAAGTAATTATTAAACAAAATTTTATTTTGATAGAAAATACAAAAAATCAATTTCTAAATTGAATAAAGTTATCATTTTTATTTTTTACCACAAAGCAAATTTAGGTAAGAATGAAAGTAGAAAATTTGTTCTTGCATTTTCTTAATTCCTCGAATTATTTTTACCAATTAATCGCTTTATCTTAAAAATACTTTATATTTATTAAGTTGGTATATTATCAAAAATGATGGGCCACATTGTCCGCATAGTACTGACCATTAAAATGACGACATTTATAAAAATAAATACAAATAACAGAAAAACATTTATACTCGAGAAACATATTATACTGAGACTAAGGACTAACAATTTCAATAAATTTGGAAATATAGCTCCTGAAAACTCTGAATGCAGAACAATCACCTTTAATAACAATAATCACACTTTATGACTTACTAGAGCTGAGTTACAGAATGAACGGCATGCAAAGGTACAATTGTTTATGAAACTTCACCACAATACCAAGGTTCATCGATCGCAGCAAATAGGAGAAAGTAGAAGCTAACCGCAACAACCATTGAGCAGGCATGTACTAAAGTCTAGAAGACTATATAATTTGTGTATTAAGAAAATTGCTGGACAATTTTTTTTCATTTAAGTACATTCTATGCGTCACTACCATCGTGTGTTTCACATGAATATTTTGACAAGTTAACTATGCATATGTTACAGCATCTTCTTATTATTATATAAATACATGTTTTTCTTCATGTAGCAATTTAAATGACCAGAAAAATTAATACCAAATATATACATGTACTACAATAACATCTTGAATTAAAGATTCACAAGGTTTGTCAAACATAATCTATAATTATTTAGTATTCATTCCCTATCCAAATAAAATTATCATAGTCCTTAAAAATCATAAATGAAGAGGTTAAATCTTCAAACTAATATTTGATAATATATTTAAGCTAATTGAATATCATTTTGATTTTTTAAATAGTTTAAATAGGCATTGATGATAAATGTTATTTTTATGTATTTATATATTCATTTAGTTTTTCTTTTAAAATAATTTTCTGCGATCGTCTAGAATACTGCATATTAAACATATCATGACATGAAACAACTTTAGATTTCTTTTTTAAATGTTAATTTTATTAGCTTGAATTCGGATTTATGCATATAGAGTTCAGTTTATGTATATAATACTTTTCTTTCTCGTAAAAGCAATTCTTTAATAATTATAAGTTGTAAAAAATTTCTTATTTCTTACAACGTTTAATATTTCAAGAATTATAATGATTTGTAATAGAATTTATTTTTTCAAACATAAAATTTCACTGTCAAACGTTGAAAATTTTTTTTGAAAATGTAACTAAAACACGTGCAGAGTTAGTTTATTATATCATGAAAAAAAGTGGATTTTTTAAATACTGCATAGTAATATTCCTCAACATTGTTTCAAGACAAGATATTCAAAATATAAGTACATTATAAATGTGAAATGAAAATCTGTTTCATTGCAAGGAATAACGGTAATAGAAATTAGTTTGTCGTAAAATACAAAACCTGTGAACATGTAATGAAAAATCTTATATTTAAAAATAATAAATTATTTTATATGAAAATTTTAATTTTGACATTTATTTCTGTTTTTTGTTCATATGATTGACAACATAAAGGCAATAATTTTTTTCCTCTTCAGATTTATGAGAAAGTCTTTTATATGTATCTTATTTCACATTTTAGTTTACAAAAAATTTCTTTATTGTGTGTGTATCATCTACATTTTTTAAAAAATTGTTTACACTAATTTTTGTCTTATCAAATATTGATAAATGTAACCAACTTTTTTTTTTTTAATTGAAAAACAGCACATTTCTTTCTCAACTCGATTATTTCTTTTATTTCTGCTTCTGCTCACAAAAACACCCAATTGAGTAAGTAGAGCGGTGCTCTCACTCATCATTATTAATACTTATCGGTATTTCTGAAAATACTAATTTCAAAATGCTGATAAAAGAATAGTAAGTATTATTTGTATTAGCCGGTAATTACTCATCATTTACGGTTGATGTATTACTCATCTGTATTGTTAAGGAAAATGAAGATAAAAATGATTACTTTTATCTTTTTTATTTATAATTTAATTTTCGTTTCGTAGTTTTTAAAAGTATTTTTGCCTAAATATTTTTTTGTTTTTGTTTTTCAGTAGGGTTGTTCTTCCAATTACTGTGGAAGAGGTAAGACAATCATTAACTTTTTGTTTAATTTTAAATTGTAACGTTATTTAGAAACTAAAATAAGAAATTCCAAAATTATTTCAAAATGCTTCATTTTTAATATAATTTACCTTATATTATAATTATCTTATATGTTATTCATGCAGTTTTAATATGTAAGTTTCTATGTCAACTTTAATTGTGATTTTGAATTCTATTTAATGTTTACTTTATATTTTAAACTTAAAATGTAGTTTATGGAATAATACTTGTTTTGTTAATAGTTTAGTTAATTTTTAATTCTTTATATTTATTGTAAAAGGAGTAAAAAGTATGTTCCATAGCAAATTTTATTTATTTAATCGAAAATATTATAATTGCTATCAATTACTTTTATATAAGAATAATAATAAGAGTATACAGATCAAATTAGATGTTTCCTTATTTAAATTTAAGTAATATATTGATAAATTTAAGAGTTTCTACATGGTTAAATTAATTGATGTAGTATTTAAAATTCTTAAAAAAATTTTAGTTTTAATCTTATTTTCTACAATATTTTAAAGTTATTATGTCAAATTTGTGCTGTGTGCTGCAAGTTTCTTCATTCAACCTATTAAAAATTTCTAATTCACCATTAATTTTTTTGCATTGCATCTTACAATTTTTTTATTGAAAAGTATATTTATTTTATAGTATCAAGTAGGACAATTATACTCTGTAGCTGAAGTTAGTAAAAATGAAACAGGTGGTGGTGAAGGTGTCGAAGTTAGAAAAAATGAACCTTTTGAAAATTTTCCTTTATTGGGTGGTAAATATTCAAGTGGCCAATATACCTATAAAATATATCACTTAGCAAGGTAATAATTTTAGAAATATGATAAATATAATCAATATTTTATTTTAATAATATTTCTATGCTCTAGATTTTTTCAACATTATGTACTTACCCAATTTTTAATTAAAATTAATTTTGAACTCATTAATACAGTCGTGTACCAGCTTATATTAGATTACTTGCTCCAAAAGGATCTCTAGAAATTCATGAAGAAGCTTGGAATGCTTATCCATATTGTCGAACTGGTAGGTAGACTATTATTTTGAAATGATTAAAAAGCTCAAATATTTTATTTTTTGTTTTATAACGGATTATAAAATGCTTAAACAAAAAGTATAAAATTTTTAAATTTTTGTTTTTATAATTAAATTTTAAGAGAAAATTGAACTATCAAAGTTCAGTTTTGTTCAGAAAAGAGCACATTTAGAGGCTTTTTAAAATATTTCATTAATATTTATCTGGGTCATTGAAATTTAATTCTGACAATATGTTGCCCCATCTGCTCTGAAACTTGGTAATCAGAAAATTTTAAAAATTCAGAAAATAAGTTTCAGGTATTTATATTAAACTTGTATGAACAAAAAAAATTTTTGATTTATCGTATAAAATTTAACACTGTGAGTGAAATTATATGCTGATTATTTATAGTTCTATTAGGGTTACACATACAAGGATGGAGGCAAGTCTAAGCTGTATTAGATTTTCTATGTACTGTTAATAAGTTTTTGTTCGTTATATTAAAACTTCTCATTAAAATGTCATAGTTAAAAATTTTTATTTTTTAATGCGTTTTGGATACTTGTTGTATTGCTAAACTTAATTTATTATAAGTATTTTAAAATGTATGCATCTAAATGTCTATTTGAATAACTTGTTGATGTTGTATAATTGTTTTTACTGTTTCTTTTCATATTGGCTTTGGTTCCCCTGGCAATATTCAGTTATAACGGTAAGAATAATTTTAAACAGTATTTAACTAATACAACTATTTTATATTGTCAGTACTAAATAAATAAATTTTACACAGAATCCAGGTTATATGAAAGATGCATTTTTTATTAGTATCGAAACAATGCACTGTCCAGATAGAGGTGAGCAAGAAAATGTAAGTATTTTGCTATGACATGCTATCTTTTATTTTTAATTTTATTTAGTTAGAGAAAATTGTATCATAAAATTATACATCAATATTTTCTCATTTAAAAATAGTAATTATAGCAAACTATAATGAGTAGGATTCAATTGCTGTTAAATTTTGTAAATTTGTTAAATTATTTAAGAGAAATGAAATTTTAAAATGTTTTCTAAATTGTATAGTAAAATAAGGAATATTTAAGTTTACTGAATTTTTGTGGAATATTGTTATATAAAATTACTGCATCTTTATTTTATATCACTTTACTATATTTTTAAAATTGTAATTTAAGCTATTTAATATATGTATTAAAATCCGTAATTTTTATTTTTTAAATTAATGTTCTTACAATCTTAATTTTATTTTTGCCTAGTCTGTTCCTTTTGAGATTAATTATTTTTATCTCATTTTCTAAATACTTTTTATATTTATTGTATGAATATCTCAAAGAATTGCATTTTTTATGATGTGCTTCACTCTTTTATATACTGTAATTTTATCCATGTAACGTTGAAAAATATTTACATACAGAAAGTATACTGTGTTTTCCTTAGAAAACTGTTTTAGTTATCATATGTATTTGTTTTTCATCCCTTGTACTGATTTTTAGTATCATTACCATCAATTTGTAACTTTTTTTTTTTAAAGAATATAATTTGTTATTTATGGTCTTTAACTTGCAGATTTTTGGTTTACTTGTACTATCTCCATTTAGTTACTGTATTTGCTGACTTAAACTAATTTATTTCTACTGTGTTATTTACAGGAGGAATGCTCGTACAAAAATAACATTTCTCTGTAATGAAATTTTATAAATGTATATCATATTGTTTAGTAGTTTGTTTCTGATACATTTTCGAATTGGCAGCTAAGGCAATAAAAGAACTAGAACTCATTTTTATAATTCATCATTTACTTTATTATAAATCATATTTTATGTTTTATAATTTGAAACATGTTTGTGTTACTGTGCTGACTTGGAAAAACATCAATGTATTACCTTTAATCATGAGAAAAGTAGGTTAAAATTAACAATCTGAAGGTTGTCTTTGCACAAAAATCATTCTTTGTCATTACTGTATATACGCTAAAAAAATTTTTAAAGGTAACTTATATAATATATTTTTAAAATTTTATATTAACCTTGATACTTAAAGTTCATTAATTTTAAAATTTTTAATACTTTAAATTAACTTGATTTTTAAAATTTTTTACATTTGTAATTATTTTTAAAATTGACTTAATAAATGTATTTTATAACTTTTAAATACTTGAAATATTTGTTACAGGCTCATGAATTGCCACCTGAAAAACTAAAAATGAGAGAAGTAGAATTTATTGATATAGGAAATGATCAAGTTCCATCTGGAGTGAGTTTATTTCAAAGTATTTAGTTAAATCAATTTGCTATTTTAATCTTTATAGTTTTTAGGTACTGAAAAGCTTTTGTAGAAAAGATGTATTGATTGAAAATAACTGCAAAATAATCTTTTTTGTTATTGTTATTAAAATGAAACATTTGATTAGCTCTAAAATTTTCATTTAAAGTTCTTATAATAATTGGTTGCTTAAGCCCTTTCTTTTTGTGCATTTATTGATTTTCAAATAGTTGCATGAACAAATTAATAAATGTGGTCTTTAATAAAAATCTAAACATGAAGGAAATTATAATATATATATATATATATAATATATATCTAATATAGTTACTGAATAATTACTGTATTTTACTGTGCATAAACCATGATTTATGTGCAAAAGAAAAAAAGATTCTTCAAAATTCGTTGTGTATTTTATACGCCACCGCAGATAATTTGATATGAAAACATTCATCAGAAAAGCTTACAATAAAGTTTTTTAAAAATGCTATTTGTTTCATAAAATAAATAACAAATGGCTCTGGAACTTGATTGTTTTCTTTCAACCATAATCAGCATTGTCCAATTACATTCATGAACAAATTTGGTTCAACAATGTTACTGCTATAATTGGCTAACATCATTTTGTATTTTATCTTGACCTGAGTTTCTTTACTCTGTAAACATTCAAATTTGTATATCATCATGTAGAAACATATAGCATTTTATAATATGTCTAACCTCACTTCAAAAGATACTAAAAATATCAAGTCTTACTAAAAATCCTCTTGGATCATAATGTTGTGCAATCATCTCATTTTATTGTACTTTGCATTGAGGTGAATCCGAACATTATCTTTTACATTATAAATTTTTTTCTGTATGTTTTATTATATTTCTTATTTTATTTGGTACCAAATTATCAGCAGTATATATTTTGACTATGCATTAAGAAGATGCTATAAATTATGCAGCACTTTTCTTTTACTAAATTAAAAAAAAATCTTGTGGGTAATATGCTACTACGGCTTATGTACTGGAAAATACAGTATTACATTTTTTGGATTATTTTTAAGTAAGTGATTACGATTTGCTCTGATCATTTTGTACTGTAAAAAGAGTTGCGCTCCAAACTCTTGGCTTTGTTTCAAAAGTTTGTAAATTTGGATTTGGATACTTAAATCTTTTCAGAATTAATCTTTTTTTAAACTTTTGATAGGAAATAATCCTTATTTGTAATAAAATGACTGAACAGTGAATCAAGAAATTAAAAAAAAAAAAAAATCATGTACTTTTTTTCAGTTAAAGAATATAAAATTAGTTGAGAAATTAAGAGATAAGTTGATATAAACAAGAGCATACATGAAATATTTTGGTGTGAAAATTCAGTTCTAAATATATTCCTATAGATAATTGATTTTGCTTCCAGAAATAAGCAAATTACCAAGCCAATAGCAGAATGGTTGACTTTCTTGCCTACGATTCAGCAATTTGTGGTTTATTTCCCGCTTTAGACTTTGATATTTGTTGTAGTTTGGAATCTACGTTAAAATGTAGGCCCTTGTGTGCAAAGAAAATGACTTTTGAGTGACAAACCATAAGTACAAATTTTTCCCAATTAATTTTCTTGCTTTTAGAACTAAATTGGAATTTTCACCTCTGCAATATTTAATAATTTTCATATTTTTTATGAAGATTTAAATTCCATAAAGACATAAATGGACTAATTCTGCATTTTTTAAGATTAAGATCAAAAGCACCAAATAATTTTAATAGGAATTTATAAATACTTGAAATTTAAAAAAACTGAGTCTCAGATAATTAAAATTTTACCATTTTTAAAAATAAGAGTATGAAAAATACACTGAGTTTATCATAATTAGTCTTTAACAGTTGTTAAATTTTTTCTTGTATTTTTTGCTCTACTGATATTAGTAAGAAATATTTGGAAGACGGTTTTAAAAAATAACTATATGAAATATATTGTTTGAAAAAAATTCTTAACAGAAAAATTATAAATGTTTCCAAATATTTAAGATTATAACATAATCAAAATTTTGCCTTTGGTAATAGTTTATCTTAAAATTAATTAAGAATTATATAAAATGTATCCAATGATAAATATAGAACTGTTATACATTGCACTTAGAATAGTATTTATATGTAAAATCAAATTTTTACCCTATAGGATTATAAGGAATCAGAAGATCCTAGTAAGTTTAAAAGTGAGAAAACTGGCAGAGGACCTCTGACTGGCAACTGGAGAGTGAGTAAAATCTTCTTTTCATGATTGTATTAGTGTTTTTAATATTTAACTTTTATATTTTGAATATACATAAAGCCACACACTGAAAAAATGTGACACGATTTGGTACTTTAATAATTCATAAAATGGTTGAGATACGAAATGTCATTTTTTAAATGACTAAAGTAAATTTATATATTTCTTTTGCCATTTTAATGGCTTTTCTTTTTTAAATATAGTGTTCACATTTTATTGTTTATTAGCAATTTCTTATCCTAGAATTCAAATTTTTTATTGTTAGCATTGACTGTTTTGGAGAAAGATGGTATACGCCATAATCCATATGACTTGGATCAATTTATGATACTGCAAAATGTATATTCTTTTTTGTAATAGATTTATTTGTAAAGAGCATTGCTTGTAGAAGAAAATTATTCACTGCTTAACTAAAATGTCAGGATCATAGTTATAGTAGCAGTTATTTTTCTGTACATGCAGTTGTGAAATCAATTACTGTCTTCATATTTCCTAAGACGAATGCACTTGAGAAAATCTCAAGAGTTATAAAGAATTTTGAATTTGTTCAAGCATTAATTTTTCTAATTTAAATATATATTATGATCTATGTGTCAAATGTGATAAATCTGATTTTGTTGCACATTGCAATGTTATAAACATGTAGCATCTGTTATTTTTCCACTTTTTTACAAGAGCAACTTTTTAACATGTGGAGGATCTATCAAGAGCATACCTTTCTCATTTTAAGTGATTGTGTAAATAGCTTTTTACCCATGGTTCCTTGAAATATTTTGTTTCATATTGTATCACTTGATTATCAGGAGTAATTAATTTTCTCACAGTATCAATTTGTTTGAGTCACTGTACCTTTTAATCAACAGTCTTGATATCGCTGAGATTTTCGCGACAATTCTTTAATAAAAATGAAAAGACAAAACAATGGTCAGTGTAAATTGTTGCCAGGGATAGAACTTCATTACAATACATTAATTTCATTCTATCATCATACTGTTACTTGCTCTGTATAATTATTTATCACTTCTGTGTGATTTTCAAGAAATCAAATTAACTATAGTTTGAGTTTTTGGTATTCTGTAAATATAGAGAATCATATGGTATTTAGGATTTTGGTTTTAAAAAATCTGTCTTGAAAATTTATAATTTTATTGTTAGATTTCAAAAATTTAAGTTCTGACTTAAGTACAAAACTCATACTAATAAAGTCATAACAGCTTTCTTAATGTTATTGACACCATTGAAATTTCTAATAGTTTTAACATTAACAATAAAAATTTCAATTAGTTTTAGCTTTTACCTAGTAATAACTTGCAATTTTCTTTAAAATCAAATTTTTTACGGAAATAAGAAAATTGTAAGACAAAACTTTATATATAAAAATTTACTTAAGAGCAACAAATCAAATATTAAAAGTATTTGAAATAGTTATTAAAACGTTCAGGATGAGCTATATTGAAATAACCATTAATCTTTAGATCTGCAGTGTAAAACATTGCTTATGCAAATTAAGGTAATTATTTTATGTAAGCATGATTTCCTACCTGTATAGTAGGGAAGATTTTAATTTAAAGATCTTTGCTTTTTAGGAAACTGCTAATCCTGTTATGTGTGCATATAAATTAGTTACTGTAGAATTCAAATGGCTTGGCCTCCAAACAAAAGTTGAACAATTTATTCAGAGAGTAAGAAATTTATTTGCTTTACTTTTTTTGCGTGTTTTTATTGTAATCCTTTGTGGGAAAATTAAAAACCATAATTTACTTTTAATTTTGAGAAATCATAATTGCTGGCAATTATTTAAGTGTCTTGCAAAAAATATATATAATCTGTTTCTTTTTCATTTGTATCAAAATATTAGCCAAAATTAAAAATGCATAAAATATGAGTAATGATTATTATGGTTTAAAGTGTTTTTTTTTTAGGTGACTATTTTCTGTTTCACAATTTCTGTAATTTTGTTATGCTTGAGTGGTTGAGGGACTTAAGTTTTGTAAACTTGCATTTCATTTAATTTCTTGAAAAAGTTCTAGTTATTGCTAAGAAAATTACCAAATAAGATATCTTTATAAACTCAATTTTATTGCAGAATGAATATATATAATATTTTACTCATTCTGAATTATTAAGAATAATTCTTAAATATTAAGTATAATTAAGGAATATTAATTTAATATTGTACTCATTCTGTAGTAAAATATTTATTTTATATAAAATTTTATTTTACCTTTACTTAATATTGTATTAAACTTACTTACTTATTGATTATTTGCTTGTATTAGATGGTTTGCATCGAACTTGTATATTCATTTATTTTAGTATTTATACTTGTGTAATGTATTTGGGCATAATGTACCATTAAAACATTGTCATTAAAAAAATGAGTTTTATCTGTTAAAAATAAATTGAAAAAGAATTTTAAAATTGCCATAGTTAGTATTTTCAACTAATGTAATATAATTTAAAATATCTGATATATGTATAAACACATGTGAAAAACTTAACAACAATGCAGGTATTAAGTGGATAGCCATGAAATTGCAGAAAAAGTAGTCTTGCAATCAGTAAAATGAATATGCAGTTCAGTAGAGAAAGATTAAACTTATAAAAATGCCAGTAGCAAAACATCTTGGATGATAGTATGTGCAAAAAGTGTGCGTAGCTCAAAACTACAATAAAAGGAAGGATTGAGACAATTAAGAATATTCTCTGCAAGTGCAAAGTCTTCCATGAAATAGGACTAGAAAAAATAACCTAAAATAGAACGCAGGATAAAGTCCATAATGTGATAAGCGTCTTAAGATTTTAGTTGATTACGAAGTGTTGTTGCTTGGAAACCCTTCTAAAATTGTAATTATAATAAAGGTTGGTTTTGCCCGTTTCAGCAGAGCAACTGTAGTGGATGATTGATAAACCGGTTTGTGAGTGCCATTGCTGAACAACTGTATACAACATGTGCTTATTTAGTGTCTAGGTCACAAAGGAGGTCTGTTCGCTCACCATCTTGAATGTTATTGCACTTTGAAAGTTATTCATTAGAACCACATTTAAAATAGTGCGAGAAGCACAAGGATCGGATGCACCTTCAATGGAGTGATGTCCTCTTTATGGCTAAAAGTCATTTCTGTATAAAGTGCTCTCAACATTGAATAAATGCCTGGACAGTTTCATCCTAGTAATATCACAAAAAGAAACTTATGTTGGTTTCGTTGTCCTGTAAAAGGCATGTTGATGGGCAGGTTGAGTTCCATGTCTTTGGCAGTGGGTCCATAACAGAAATGTTAGTGAAAAGAATTCTTTTTCCATATATTTTTTTTCCAAAATGCTATTGGAGCAGACTTTGGTGTACCCATGCATTGTCAGCTATAAAAACAGTTTTCAATTCAGCAGCTACAAAAAAAGGAAGATTTCACTCAAATAGATTAACATACTCTCCTGATATAAATCTCGTAGAACATGTGATGTTTTGGATAATCTCTTTAGGATACAATTACATTCTTTGGTGAACACCCATCAAAACTAAAACAAGTGATTGAGGAAGGGCACTCTTACCTCAAGAATTGTTACACAATTTGGTTCTGAGTAAGATGAAACTGGGTAAAGTCATCACTACAGTAAGGAGAAGGCCTATCCCAGTCTAAGGAACATCTTGTTCTTCCTCTTGAACAGACAATCGCGTTATAATACTAGAAGTTCACTAGTTTCATTGTCTTTGATTTCATACTGTATGCACAACTATTTTATGTCATAGTTTAAGTACAAAATTTTGTCTCTTATTTTTTTAACTTCATGTCACATAGATAATGTCTTGTTTAGTTATGGCAAGAAACCTGTTGCTTAAATTTTGCAGACTAGTGTGTATATGTATATATGTGTCTATTTTAATATACATTTGTAAGTTTCCTGAAAAATTAAAAATTATACATAAAATAGATTGTCAGAAATTTCTTTGGGTAATTGCACGTTTTCTTTACGTGATCTTTTGTAAATTTGTGTTTGACACCAGTTACACCTGAGTTTATTTGTTGTTACTTAACAGCGTTTTCACAAAAATGTTTTCAATACTATAAATGAGCAGGAAAAATTAAAATATGGCATAAGACAGCCAGAAATTTTTTTAGGCCTATCCTAGGTCTTGCTTTCTGCAATGAAGCTATTGAATGTTAGTTTTCACTTAATAAATGGGTTCTTGCTAAGAAACCTAATTGTAATTTTTCTGAAAATAATTGCATGGAAAGTCTTATCTTTGAGAAATTTTATTCAATTTTTTTTTAATTTAAATTGAATTTCAATAAAAAAAACGGAAAAACATTTTAATACTTGGGAAAGCTGTATAAGTGTGTTAATGAAATATTTAAAGTTATAAATAAATTTTAAAAAATTATGCAAAATTTTCTTTTACTTAACATTGTTTTACTGAAAGTAATACTAGCATTCTTCTAACATGTCTATAGTATTCTGAATTTTTGCTTGTACAAATAATTTTAATCTGCTTTGTGCTTGTGATATAATTATACTAAGTCTTAACTGGTCTGTAAGTTGAACAGTTAGCATTCAGGACTTCAATTCAGTTATCTACAAGTTTTTTCTTGCTTGTTCATAATCTATCTTAAACAATCGTGGAGAAGGAAACCAGTAGTCCTAATTGTTATATTTGTAATTCCTAAAATTGAAAGTTCAATAGCTCTTTGAATTCTACGACAGTCTTTTCTCAAAAGTTGTACTATAAGTTTGTTTTATGAGTAATTGGAAAGAATTATAAATACTATTTCTGTTGTAATTTTGTTTAATAAAAAAAAAATGTCCATCCAAATTTTCCTGAAATTATTTATTTTTAGACTGAGCAAAGGCTATTTCTGAAGTTTCATAGAGAAGTATTTTGTTGGATAGATCAATGGTATGGTTTAACTATGGCAGATATTCGAAAAATGGAAGAAGATACTAAAAGAGAGCTACAAGCAGTGAGTCCTTCTTTCATTTTTGTTTAACTTGAAGTATCATTGCTCTCTTAAAAATGCTGATCTTTTTATTCAAAATTTTGTTTTATTAAGTTAAATGAAAAATTATATATCATCTGTAACTGTCTTAATTTAAAAATTGATATAACAATATATGATTTTAAATTCCATCAATTTTATAGTTAAAATGTGTGCTCAAACTTAATAGGTTGAATATGTGTATTAAAGAACTTTGTATTATAAACTATTGCAATGTTTTTCTATTGAAATATTTATAAATTCTTATATCTGAGTTGATTGAAGCAAAAATGTAATTAAAAAAAATGTGGAAACCAGATATGGTTACCACTGTTCTGTCCTAGAGAGACTTCCTTCTTTTGAAAAATTAATTTTTTAATTCAAATATTTGATTCTCAAAAGTAATGTAAATTTCAAAGTTCTGTTTGTGAAACAAAACTTTGAGAATCTGAAGCTTTTTTACTTATAATATGATTCAACCTTAGACCAATGTTTAACAAACTTAAACTGAACATTTACATCTTACACATATGTCATCTGTTGAAAATTAGCAGTATATTGTTAAGTTCAGAGAGTTAATTCCAATCTTTATAATGGATATTTGTAATAGTTTAAGATCTATTTTAAATGTATAAGTAGCCTAGTTCAAATGTCTTTGTTTGCAAAAGGTCATAGCAGAATTACAAAGAAGGAAATGAACTATGGCACAAGATTAGTTTATTATCCTCAACAAACTACTGTGATTAAATAATCAATAATATTCTTTAAAATAATCCTGATAGTTGTAAATTATTAACAAAAATTGTTTTAAATTGAGATGAATATGTAAACCTTTTTCACCCCTTTGACATTGCAGCCAGTAAGATTCAGAGAGCAATGGAAATTTAAAAAATATTTTACTGTATTTTTTGATACTGCTGTGTAAAATTGTGTTTGGAAATAATTGAGATAGGGAGAGAAAGAAGAGGCAACTTGATGTCAAAAGTTAAAAGTCTTAAGATTTTTGTAATGTAGGAGAATATTAAATATTATAGTTTTACTGACTAAGAAATTTCCTGTGCAAATGAATGTTGAAATATTAGATAATTGTTAGAAAATTTACTTTGAGAGTTTCTTGGTGATTAGTCAGAGTTATCATAAACTGAAAAGTTGCTAATCTTGGGGAGAAAAGCTTTTAGTTAAATTTACTCCGTCTTGGTTGATAAGGAAAAATTGAACCCATATATATATATATATATATATATATATATATATATATATATATATATATATATATATATATATATATATATATATATATATATATATATATATATGGCATTAACTTTTCCAGTTTGATATCAATCATACCTTTTTTCATTGAATAGGTCAATGAAACAATCTCTTTTAACCTTTTTGTTTAGTTTTCTGTTACTGTATTTTCCTGTATATAAATCACAGACTGTGTTAAAATTTTGAATTTCATGGTGCATGTTATATGTTGCTGCAGATTACTATAAAAAGAAAAAACATATGCTTTCAGGAAAACTTGCAGTAAAGTTTTGAAATGAAATACCATTTATGTTTCATAAAATAAATAACAAATGGTGCCATGACTCAACTGACTTATTTTAACTATAATCAACATTATTCATTTACATTCATGAATGAATTTGATTTTTCAGAACGGTATTAAAATTGTAATGGGCTAATATCATTTAGCCATTTGTATTAACCCTCAATGTTTTGCTCTGAAAACGTTCAAATTTTTACATTGTCATGTGGAAGTGAAAGTGTTTTAGTTACATAGCAAATTTTAAACTAAAAGCTGTAGGGAAGGTAAATTAAAAAATTGCAAATATGTTATCATATAAGGTGATAAACAAAGCATGCGTAGTACAAAAGAAAAATGTATCCAAAGTGCAGCTTGAAAATCCATTTCTTTCATTTAATTATTAACAAAACAAATTTATTTTTAAAATAAAATAAATTTGTTACCTCATTTTAAAAGTTAATAAGAACTAAAATTCGATAAGTTTTACTAGTATTTTTTGGATCTTGATTGATGTCGAGCTTTCATCTCAGTTTATAGCACTTTGCATTAAGGTGGATCAAAAAAGAAATCTTTTTTGTGATAATTATTTTTCTGTACAATTTTTTATATTTTTATTCACACTGTGTTTTATTTTATTTGCCACCCCAAATTATCAGCAGTCGAATATTTACCGAAAAAGCGCAGCAGATTATGTGACACTTTTTGTTTTTCTTTTGAAAATGACACACCTCTGCAGTATAATTCTCTATAATTTTCCTGTATATGAATACAGGAAAATTTGGTACTTGGCATCTGTATGCTAAAGAAATATAAATCATAGTAATTTCAGATTAGAAAATGCACCCATTTATTTTTATCACGTTATTTTTAATAAATGAACTATATGCGTTATTATAAAATAGGATTGTTTTTACAAATGTCAAACATGAATATTGCATAAATATATGCATTAAAAGTTAATAATTTTCATTAGTAAAATATTTTTTGAAAATATTATCTTTCAAGCGTTTTAATATGAAATTTAGGATTTTGAATTTTTTATATCTTAATATTTTTAATCTCCCTAATAGAAATTAATGATATAAAGCTTTAAAAATTTTACATTTAAAAAATTTAAACGTTTAATTTTGTATAAAGTAATTTTGCCACTTTCAATATTATAAAATTGGCAGTTATATTGTTTAATATTTTATATAATATACATTAATTTACTTTTGTAAAGACTGAACCATGTAAATTTTTAATAGTATTTAGTCATTTGTATTTTTAGTAAATCTAAAAATCGTAAATCAGATTCTTTATAATTTTCCAATATTTTGAATTCAGTTTGAATTTAATGCTTTGAGATTGGACTGTGAAATGGGACAAATGTACTATTGATTACACTCATAGATATGTTAGGCTAAAGTGATTCATTAATGTGTAAATTTATTTCAAATTTAGATACTGTCACTAGGATATACATTAGCTCCAAGAGATATTTTGTGCACATTATGCTCTTATTGAAATTAAACTATGAATATTTTACTTTTGTTGACTGTCAAAGTACATTTCCCAGTTAAGTTTTTTATTATTATTATTATTATTATTTGCACTTTTAAACATGTGATGAGTTTATAATTAGGTACATTTTATGAAATATTTTCTGTTGGTAGTTGAGCATAATCTTATTAGAATTTCATATTGAAAATATAATTTTGAGAACTCGCATCTGATTGCACAATGCTTATGCTTGTATGGCTTAAAAAAGAATGATATTGAACCTATTAAATAGATTGCAAATTCTTTTATTTTCAATCGAAGAGTGGAAACTAGCATATATAAATTTTTATCACCAATATATGTGTCTATAATTTAGTTGCTTTACAAAATTTTTATAATTAAAAGGTATTTAAATAAAAAGTGTAAACATTTATTAATGTTTAAAGCATTTACTCCATTCCTATAGTATTAAACTAAAATTTATTTTTTAGGAAACTTGATATTACATTTAAATCATCAGATAAGTGCTTTTGCTTTATAGTTTTCTTGTGAAACTTTATTCCTAGAAAGAAAATCTGTTAAAGATTTTTGAAGTTATTTTTACTCTGTCAAATATATCTTAATAAAAATATCAGTATAATCTTAGAGAAACTTAATCTTTGTCCCTCAATATGTTTTTTTTTCATGTATGCTTTATTGCTTTCAAGAGTTTTGAAATGAATATTTTTTTCTGTAAGCAAGATTTCTTAATGATTAATTTGAAGCTTCAGGTATTCAGAACTAGATGTGTTTAAAAATAATAAATGTGAAATTGACAAGTTGAAAACTTCTGAGACAATTAATTTTTCTAAATTTTTATTGCAATTAATCCATTAAATGTCAGAAAATAGAGCAATATTTTAGTTTACAAGTTGCATATTCTTCTGCCTTGAAAAATATAGCACATAGTTTAAACTTAATATTAAGAAGACTTTCTTACATGGATTTAAAGAATTGAAGATGGGATCTGGAAGTATTCTTCGAAAGTCGATATTTCTTATGTGTCCCCATAAATATTCGGTTCGAATGAGTTCAGATGATTCATTCAGCCTGTGAAAGAAATTTTAATATTAAAAATGCAGAATATATAATTTTCATTAATTTTAGGTTGTCCCAGAATTCAAGTTTTGACATTTTATACAGATCTTTAAATTTACATGCACACTGAACGTATATTTTTTTACTTTAGTAAATATTACTAAAAGATGTTAATTATATGTAATGTATACTGTAAGTCTTAATTTAAAATGTTTCTTTTTCTTGCAGCAAATAGCTGAAGGAGAAGTTCGGGGAACAGTGGTAGAAGAATAATAAAATATTGTAATTCCAAAATCTTTTTTAAAAAAATATTTTGTACCAACAAAGTTATAGCTAATTTTCAATAAATTTTAATTGTATTTTTCGTGAGAAAATTTGAGTTCTCTTTTTTTTTTTATAATGAATTTTGATAATCATTTATAATTTTTGAAATATTTAAATGAGCTGGGATTTCTAAATACCTTAAATTTTTAAAATAAAATTTACAACATTATTTTTTGTAAAATTTTGAAAAAAATTTCTATGAAATTACATTTTGTGAAAAAATTATATTAAACAGGTGTTGGAAACTGTATTTTAAATTATGACTCTTTGCAAGTGTTAATCTGACATTTGTTACAAATTGGTAATATAGCCCATATTATTTATAATATAAAAAATTTATTTTGATTATATTTTGTAATAGCAATTAAAAAAAGTAACTTGATATTTTCATTAATTAAAAACTGTTTATTAAGAATATATGCTGATATTTTACCCTATGTTCATGAACTTAATCTCTACTTCTTACTTAAATATATAAATATCTTGAATATATTAGTCATGAATTTTAAAATTTACCAAGTTCTTGTAAATCATTTTCTGACTCCTCTGTTTTCATTTGTGAAATGTAAATTATTCATATGTATGTTATTGGAAAGTCTTAATATGTAAAATCTATCAATGTAAAGGAAAAATTGTTTCTAAGGTAAATTTCATACAATTATATTATAATTCATACATAAAGTGTATGTTTATCCATTATGTATTAAAGTAATATTGAGTATATTAAAATTGCTGTGGTAATTTTAATGCATGAAATCAACAGTTTTATAAAATTTTACTTCAGTATAATTGCATTTTTTATACAGAAACAAATAGCAAATTGTGAATTTTAAAAAATTATTCAGTAGCCGTTTTTTTTTTTTTTTCCTTTTAGTAAATACAATAATAAAGCATTTTTATATTCATATCGCATTTAAGATCATTTAAATTTTAAAGTACATCTAAATTATAAAAAGTACATGCACACAAACAGTGAATTCCAAAAAATATTAATAAGAGTCCAACAATTGTTTTCATATTTTTTCATTAAATTTACACTGTAATAATTATTGCTAAAGCACGTCAATAAAATTTAACATTGTTTCCTTTTTAAATATGAAATATTTGGAATCTCACAGTATTTTACTACAAAAATTATTTGTTTGTGTTTATTATATTCTATGTGTGTCTGCCTGTTACTATTTTTGACCAATTCAAATATTTGTTATATTTTTAGAGTAAATTTAGAATATTAATTTTAATTAGAAATTTCAAATTATTTGCTGCTTTAAAATTTCATAAAGTTTAAATTATTTACTTGTTATATTTGCATGCTAATAGTTTAAAATATCTTAATAAATTTAGTACAAAAATTATGCAATTACAATTGCATCCTAAGAAAGTTTTAATTTTATGTGAATGCATAATTAAAAATATATCAATAGCTAATAAGCAAATGTAATTGAAAAATATTTTGGAATGAAATGTGAACTGTACATCTTTAAAATATTATTTATATTTCATAAATCCAATGCAAAAAATATTTAATTATAGTATTTAGTTTATATATAATATATATATTTTAAAGTTATCTGTGAAACTACTAATTGAATTGTCAATTCTCTATTTAGTGAGCTGTTCTTAGATTCATTTCTAATATGGACGCTAGTGTTCAAAATTCATTTGAAAATATAAATCCTATTGAATTAGCTTTCATATGCAAAAGGTGAAATCAAAATTCTACATGTGAACCTATTTTTATTAGATTTATAGATTTGAGATAATTGAACTTTGGTCCATTATTTTTTGTATTTGTAATTAATTTCATCTTGCTTAAGCTTTAAATAAATACAGCGATTTATTGCAATGTGATAAACACTTTCTTTAATTTTTATGTGGACTTGCATTTCTATGAAGTTATGATATTAATATTGAGTAACTAGGACCAATTCCATTCATATTGAAAACAAATTATTTTATCTTAACATAGCATATTATGCAGAATGTAATAAATTAAGTTATATTCCAAATTAATTTGTAATGCATTTATGGCTAATAACATGAAACAGTTACTTAATCTGTCACTATATTCATTGAAATCTGAAGGATAAATTTTAACTAATCACAGCGTTGGTATCAATTTAACTAAATAATTAAATCTAATTGAATGTCATTTTTTTCCTTGTGTGTATTTTTCCAGGTATAGAAAGTTATGAATATTGTTTTTCTAATACTAGTGTTTCAATTTTTGCTGAATAATTTGAGCATTTCCGATCTGTCTGAGATATTTTAAGACATATACAATAATTATTTATAAATTTGTAACATTGCCCCCCTCTCAAGGACTGCACGTCCCGGGCAGTACAATCCCCTGATAGGAGGCCAAATTTAATATAAATGAATTTACATTTCAAGAGTATACAGAACACATTACATACACAAACAATTAAAAATAAAAAATATTAAAATTATCTCTACTATTTACAAAGAGACTATGGTATATTAATTTTTACTTTACGATAAGGAGCTAAACTATCATAATGTACTACCTTTGGTTTTGAAAAAGATGATTTCCTTATACGAACCACGACGTCATTCAGTCTTTTTAGGACTATGTAGGGACCTTCCCAGTTGGCTTGCAACTTTGGAGAAAGTCCTTTACGTCGAATCGGGTTCCACAACCTAACTTTATCACCTTCCTGAAATTCATGTCCTGTCGCTCTTATGTCATACATTGTCTTCATTTTTTCGGTCGTCAGGTTGATTCGGTCTCGAGCAAAGTTATGGATATCTTCAAGACGTGCCTGAAGGTTTCGAAGGTATTCCTCTGGCGAAGATGTATCCGGTGGACGACCAAACTGAAGATCACAAGGGAGATGAAGTTCGCGACCGAAGAGCATTTGTGATGGGGTGTATCCGGTGGTCTCATGGACAGCACTGTGATATGCAAGTAGAAACAGCGGTAACTTCAAATCCCAATCTTCCTGATTTCTGGAAACCATAAGTGAGAGATTATTTAAGATGGTACGGTTAAACCTCTCTACCATGCCGTCTGATTGCGGGTGTAATGGCCTGGTTTGCGTCTTGTCTATTCCGATAATTTGGCACATTCCTTTAAACACAGCAGAGGTGAAATTTGTCCCTTGATCTGAATGAATTTGTAAGGGTGCGCCGAATCTGGAAACCCATTGTTGCACTAGAACCTCGGCTACTGTAGTCGCTTCTTGATCAGGGATTGAAAGTGCTTCAGGCCACTTCGTAAAGTAGTCCATGACAACTAGGATGTATTTGTTGCCATTTGAAGATCGTGGTAAAGGACCCAAAATGTCAAATGCTATCCGCTCAAAAGGTGCTCCTACATTATACCGCTGCAACCTTCCTCGGTTACGTTTTTTTGGTCCCTTACGTGCCGCACAGTCATCACAAGATTGGCACCCATCTTGTCTAGTTTTGCTCCAATAGAAGCGTTCTCGAACTTTCTGTAGAGTCGTCATTACTCCGAAGTGGCCACCAGTTGAGCTACTGTGCAATTCTTTCAAAACATCTGAAATTCTTGATTTTGGTAGAACAAGCTGCCATTTGAAATTACGTCCATCATCGGACTCCCATTTCTTGTATAACACGCCATTTCTAATATGGAGTGAGTCCCAAAGAGCCCAATATTATTTAGTAGCAGGACTGTAGGTGGATATGTCCTGCCAACTTGGTCTCATACTGGAAGATTCTTTTAATTCAAAAATTGGATTTATATCGGGGTCTTCTTTTTGGGCTTCTCTAAGTCCTTCATCACTCCATGGGTCTGGTTTCGATGGTGGTGAAACAGTAATTTGGCGTACCGAAGGATTTACTGATTGATAGTTCTTTACTCTAGAACAATTTCGGCAGCTTCCATTACCCGGTTTCCTTGATAAAGCATCAGCATTTCCATGAAGAGTACCTTTGCGATGACTGATTGCAAACTCCTGGATTCGTTGAATCATTCCCTGCTATGCTGGAAGATCATTTCCACCATCTTTTGGTTTTGGGCAGTCTCTTCGGACGTGTCCGACTGCACCGCAAGTCCAACACTGAATTTTCGTGTTTCTGCCACCATTACTCAGTTCTAAGCTACGGAGTTTTCGCCGCAGATCTTCTATTCGTTTTCTTAGATCATAGTCTGTATCAGTAGCAGAGACGGCCCTAATTGAGTGCCGATCTTTACGCGCGGCCTGCTGGGCAGCCTCTATCTTAAGTGCGTAGACTAGAGTAGTAGATATCTTTGACATCCGCGAGTCTAAGTGCTTTCTGTATCTCAGGATCCCGCACAGCATCGATGAAGTGATGGAGAGCCAGATCTTGACGTGTCTTAGCTGGGCTGTCCGAAAAGACTAAATGGGAAAGTCGCTGAATATCGGCAGCCTATTCTTGCAGACTTTCACCCGCTTTTTGATAGCGGGATTTTAACTGTAATCTGCTATATTCCTTATTGCACTTTTCCCCAAACCGCAGCTCAAGCGCACTCGATAGGGCTTGGAAATCGTGCCTTTGCTCTTCCAGAAGCGTCTCGAGGATATCGGCCGCGTCTCCTCTTAAAGAAGCCGCCAGGTGAAAAGCTTGGGCCCGGGGATTCCATCCATTAGCTTCCGCTACCATCATAAACTGGGTCTTGTATACCTGCCATGATGATTTTCCATCGAATGTTGAGAGTTTAATCGTGGCCAGGGAAGGCATAACTCCCACTTTGGGTTCCTCATGTCTGTTTGACATCTGTTTCTTCAAGCTTTCAATCTCCTTATTCATATTGTCTAATGCTTCTTCAACTTTTTCTTCGATCTCCAAAACCTTAGTTTCAACTGAAGTTACCTTAACTTCCATTGCATTCATCTTCTCCTGAATGATGTTGGCGAATTCTTCTTTAACACTTACGATGTCCTTCTTAAGTTCCTTTTTAAGCTTCTCCTGTCCAGATTTTATCTCTTTCGTCATCTCGGTTTTAATCCCTTCTTGTCCAGCTTTCATCTCAGCCATCTGCTCCATTAATTTTTCGAGAAGACTTTTTATTAAATCCATATCCATTTTTCGAGTGACACGCTGCATCAACTCTTCAACCCCGCTTCTGACACCAGTTGAACCGAGCTTCGGGGTTCGTGTGGATTGAGAGTTGAAGAAAGCAACTACTCGATGAACACAAGACTTTTATTCGTAAAAATTCCACTAGAAATACCAGCTGTAATGTCAATTATAGAGATACAATTCGTCAGATACGATAAGTTACAGCTTCCAATCACAGGTCTCAAATACCTCAGGCAGAGAACAGCTTCTCTAAACTAGCAGTCACGACTAATCGTCTTCACAAAACTGACTGTGTGTACAAAACTTTCTAACCATGTTGGGCTGCGGTATTTATACCTGACTTGGTGGGGAAATCTACTAATTTCGCCAAGGTTCTGAAAGCTTCTAGGCTATCTCGCTAAATATTGGTCCTAGAGCTTAGGTGATGGATGTTTCGAGAAGTTGCCAAAAACCTCGCCAACAATGTCGCCAAATCGCCAAGTTTTCTCACCAAAACATCGCCAAGTCACCAAATCGTTAGAAAACCCGCTTTTAACGTATAACACGTCCAAATACCACAATTTTTGCCCAAAATATGAGCATTTCCGATCTGTCTGAGATATATACAATAATTATTTATAAATTTGTAACAATATTTTATACAAACATTGATTAGTTCTTTTTCCTGTTTATCAAAAGTTCATAGCTTTAATTCCTCTTTTTTTTATAAAGGAGTCTGAATTTTTCTTAAAAACTATAGGTCTCAATTGATTTAATCCTTAAATGCAAAAAGTTAATACACAGTGGCAATCAAGCCAAACTTATAAAATTATGTTTTCAATATAATTTTATCAAAAAAATAAACTAGTTAAAAGCAATGAGAAAAATAAAAGGCAAGTTTAAAGGATTCTTTGAAATTAAGTGTATTGTTGCATCAGCATACTTCCGTACCTAGCCCTGAGTTTGGCCCTACGAGTTAAATAGAAGCGCCTAAATTGGGAGTCTTCGCGATTTTAAAGCAGGTACGAAAAGACTCATAATAGTTAGTCTGCCACTCCCACAGCTAACATTACACTTGAAGAACTTTGCAACCACACCACGTTTTAACGTATTCCAGCCGCCATTAGCGAACACGACGGATCTTCGGTTGGCCGGGATTCGAACTCGCTACCTTCCGATAGAAATTAGAGTATGTAATCATTCTTAAATTGAAATGTATCATTTAGGGTATTACTGTTTTTTATTTCTGTTCATAATTTTGTTAAAGTTATGAGAAGTCCATAATGATTGCTATAGGTGACCATGATGGTGTAACTCTGATGGAGAGAAATGAGCATATAAGTGTAAAATATTCTACACAATGTCTACGTATTCAAATTAAATTGAACTTATAAAAGGTTATATTACCTTCTGAAAGCTTATCTATGTCAAGGTAGCAAGAATCTTTTAACAATTCTTACTATTCTAATTATAATTCCTTAAGAAGAAAAGGAACAAAGTCTATCATTATTTTAGAAACATTACATTATAAGGAGCTATATGAAACTGTTAAAGAATACTTTTACCACATACACGATATTTTTACATCTCCGGATGTAAAAAATGAATAAATACCTAATCTTCTCATCATAATTACTCAAGATTTCCAACTTATTCTGCCTTATACTTCAGTAAAAAATTAAAAGTTTTAATTTATGAGCTGTTTTAGTATACTATTTTGGTTATCAATGGAAAATAATATTGAGAAATGCATTAAGGAATTTGCCTTAAAAACAATCACAAATTTTAATTAGTAAAAGCAATTTTTCTTTGGACCCAACTGTAATATCGACTCAGTAACATTTTTATTTAATTGAAAAAAAAGTGCGCTTAATGTAGAGTTCGACCTGAGTGCCAGAAATTCATATTACGCCACTGATATATTCAACTAAAAATTTCTGTTATACTTTGGCTTCTGCTAAATTAATAAATTAATGATTTGTTTTTTAAATATTTTATAAGTTTTCTTGTAAACTCTCTAAAACCTTAGCTGTGTGTTAAATGTCAATAAAAGAATATTTATGAGCAATTATATTATGTGATAAAATTTTACCCGAATTAATAACAGATTTTATTTTGGCTGCTGGTAATTTTGGTATTATAGTTTCCAAAACCTTATTGTGGATTTATTTTTTATTTTATTTATTTTTTTTCCAAGTAGAAATAATGAAGTCAAAATACTATTGGGTATTTTGTAGATTGCTAGTTAAGTAGCTGATCTCTCTTACTTTAACATTTTGTCTGTGCATTATTGATATCTTGAGGCAAAAGTTCAATAGTTTTTGGTAGATCAAAAGTTTGTAAATAGCCTAGGGTCTGATCTGAAAAATCCAGTATCATTCATTCCAATGTTGACGGATTATAAAGTCTGAAACACTTATGCAGCATTTAAAAAAATCCTTGTGTTTTTATTTCATGTTCATTAAAAACTTTCATTTCTGGCCTATAATGATTCCAATGCTCTCTAAAGTTCAGTGACACATGAGAAATTCTTATTGCTTAAAGATTAAGTATACCAACCAGATTTTTATGAGCGTGGTAATGATATGAAACTATCGCTAATGTTTTAATTTTCGCTTTATGTACGTATTCAACAAAAGAAAAAATAAAATAAATGAATCTACTAATATTTGGGGAACCGAAAAGTTATGTCCCATTTTCCAAATTCAAACAATTATATTTTTAACAAGTCTTTATTTTTAATCAATTATGTAATCTTTCTCAACAATCTTTTACCATCTAGTGTGCAAATCTTCAAACCTGAACCAATAAAAATCAGTTTTTGAGTAAAGTTACTCAAGATAGCATATTGAATTCTATCCGAAATTTCGAATTTTTTGCCACTAAGAAAATGTAGGGATCTGAATAAATGGAAATATGATAGTGTGATATCAGACGGAAATAGTGGAAAGGCAGTTGCTCTGACCCTCTTCATTAATGTCTTTAAGTGTTCGCCTTGTGCACAGAGCGGTCTTGCATTGTTGTGTAGCTGAATGACATCCTTTCTGTTAACAATCGTCCTATCCTTTTCGATTAATGATTAGTTCATTCGATGCATCTGTTCTAATAAAAATCTGCATTTACAGTTTGTCCAGGTTTCAGTACTTCAAAGTGAACAATTCCGTGAATGCTGTATCAAACATAAAAAAACGCCTTTTTGTTATCTAAATCTTTTTGGATGGTGATTCATTTGATGAGAGCCACTGCGTTTTGGATTATCGTATAAGACCCATTTCTTGTCTCCAGTGTTTAAACTATCAAAAAACTATTCTGTAGTGTGTCCTTACGTTGCATGCGATGGATCGCATTTTTACTCTGGACAAATAATGGGGGACCCAAATATTTACTTTGCTCATTTCTCCTATCAGTTATAAATGTTCCTGGGTGATTGTCAAAGGTTGATTAAGAGTGTTTGACAGTTCTTCGATCGTTTGACATGGATTCGTTTCCACTTATGTTCTTAGTTTGTCGTCTTAAATGTTGTGGATCTTTTTGATTGATAGCAGTCACTGAGATCAATATTATGGAATATGAACTTGAAAAACCATATTTTGTAGTTGCGAACGCCTAATTCATTTAAATAAAGACTGCAAGTATTGTTTGATCGCGACTACTGCCTTACTACCGTTCCGAAACTCAAAAAGCATACAATGCCGGATAAAAAGCTAAACTGCCGAATGAGAATGAAAAACCGACACACGCAAGTATAACAAACTTTCCGATCTCCCTACTATAAAATGGCTGGGAGAAAAAATATTTTTATGTGAACTTCGCAACTTACATTTTTGGATATGCCTTTCTGAAATGGATTAAAACTTAAGTTCTATCTTTTGCCCCTGGATGAGAAATGCGGCGACTAGTATTGTAATGGAGGAAAAAACCCAGTTTATTCTTTTGTAAATTTCAAAATATTCCAGGAATTTTGAAATTCCTCTAGAGTTTTAAAACTTTTCATATATATGTGATTTTTTAAAATTTTCTTTTATCAAACATTTTTAAAATAAATAAAATTTCATTTATTTTGAGATTATTACTAATTACGGTAATAGAAATTAAATCTTTCTTTGTGTTATATAAAAAATATTTACAATCTGAGTTTTTTACGAATGTTTTTTTAAAAAGTGGGTAGGATTATTGAACTCTAGTTCTGAATCAATGTATTTATACATTGTTCAATGGAGAACTCGCTTTCGGTGACTAAATGTTATTATTCCACACTCTTCTACATAATTTAAATAGAAAAAAATATAAATTGGCTCCTTATTACCTAATCATATCATTTAATCACAGGTGAGTATTACCAATTATTACGTTAAAAAACCGATTATTTCATCACTCGTTGAGGTCCATGGATATCGAATATAGAACTAAATTTCATCATATTCTTTAACATTATGACAGTTACACATACAAATTATGTATGTTTCTTGTATAAATAAAATGAGAAATAAAAGTTTCATAAGAAATATAAAATTACTGGATGGGCCACAAAATTTTATTCTAGGATGGGATTCTGCCAGGCCTACAATGTAAGTAAATACGATGTTTTGAATTAACCATAACTGTACGTTTATAGTTCCCGCATTTTTATTTTCAAAACAGTAAATAAACAGTTTCGATTTTCATAATTGTCGAAAATATTGAATTGAATAAAGAATTAAAGAAATGGCTTTTCATTCCTTAATGCATGAGCGTAATATTTACAAGGAACGCCCTGATTTTTCACAAATTGCACTTGATTACCCTGAATTTCGAAAATATGCCATTTCTGACGCAAAAGGCAAAGTTCGTGTTGATTTTACAAATCATGATGCTTTGAGAGTTTTAACAAAGATTTTGCTAAAAAAAGACTTTAACCTTAAAGTCGAAATCCCTAAAGGTTTTCTTATTCCAACTGTTCCTCAGAGATTAAATTACATTTTATGGGTTGAAGATCTTCTATCTATTCTCACAGACAAGAATGAAATTCCTCATGGTATCGATATAGGTATAAATTGATCAAACTTGGTTGGATTTTACAGATTTGTTTTTAATCACGGCTGCTTTTTCTTCTTATATTAGATTAAACAATTCTTAAATGGAATTCTTTTGATAACTCATTTTCATATTCCATCTATTTACTAAGATTTAAATAATAAACAGTAATACATGTCCTCGTCGCGATTGCATTGCAGTAACAGTACCTCTACAGTTCACCTATCTATCATCTAGAATTTATAAAAACTTTTATATACTGTAATTTTTAATCTTTATAACTTATACTTTCATTAAATTTTTCATTATTTTATTGACTTATCGTCACCGAACAAAGAGTGTATCATTAAGATCAGTCATTTACAAATAGTCTTGATAAGTTGTTTACATAATTATGTCAAATATTGACGTCTTAATCTTTAAGAATAAATTTTTATCTATGTTAATTTGTGTGACACAAATGTTGTATAATCCTTTTGTATATTGAATTTTTTTACAATTAAAAAAATAGTGTTAAGTAGATATAATTGTTACCCTAGTTTCTTTCTAAATAAGTTTATCAAATCTTATTAATAATAAAAACATGTAAAAAAGTTGAGAAGTACGTACATAGCAGTGTATGTGAGCCCTAGACTGTACCTTAATGTTTATGGATTTGGAATATTACCTATCACCTAAGTGCTTATAATTTTGAGCTACTATCGTCTCATACAGCTCTCTCCTCTTCACATCCTCATATGTGACACCAGTTTACGAACTTTGGGTATCACAGATTAATGTGAATATGTACCCAACCCATGGAGTTCCAGAAACCCAATGGGGAAGAATTCAGTCATCTCTTAATCCTTGCCCACAGCATGTAATACTTTACATTGCTGATCTTACTAGAAGAAGTCTAGTTACTGAGTCACTGGGGCTGAAATTGTGAAGTGTTAGGATTTGAGAAAAAAATATTTATGAACATAAGAATTCTGAGAAAATAAGCAGTGTTCTAAATTATCTCTTATGACATATAAATTAAAATTGCCTAAATAGAATGCTTTTGAATATCATTAAGACTCAATTGTTCTGTTGTAATAAAAGTCTAGGTTACTATAAGCACAGTAGAATCATAAAATTTAACGAAATTCAGAAATATGTGTAATTAGGAAATATTTATGTAAATATATTAAACAGAGCACTGTTTAATGACAAAAATATCATTAAAACATTGTTTTTATGATATTGGTTTTCAATATAATAAATGGAAAATTTTCAAGTAGTGTTCTAGTCTACAATACTTGATTTAAGTATTCTGATAGAACTTGATACTATATCACTATACACAAATTTCTTTAATTACATATTACATCATTTTAATGATGTAATTTTTTGCAAATAAATTAAAAAATATATATATAAAAGGAATTTCTCTTTTTTTTTAAAAATAAAATTTAAGTATTTTACTTTTTCATTTCATATGAAAGCATGTTTATTCTTTCTGAATAAATTTAAGGACTGTTTTTAAACTCAGTAAACCTTTTGTTAAAACTTCAAACAGCTCTGATTCTTTCTAAAATATATGACTTGCTAAATTTTGCAGTTTTGTTCAATTAAAAATAAAATATTTAAAATTGAAGTTTTTAAGTGTTTGTTTTACTGCTCTGTTTTTCCTTCATGTTTTGAGAAAAAAATTATTAAAATTATTAACATTTCACAACAAACTTTTTTTGCTAAAACAGTTGATAGGACAAAACATAAGTACACTTAAAGGTTTGAAAATTTGTCATATGCTCTTCATTTCTAATATTAACAAAATTAGGGTTTAAAAATTTATTATTTCTTTAAAATATTTTTTTTTAATTTCTATTTAAACACATAGATTTAACTATAAAATAAATATTTTTCTCTGCTAAAGATCACTTGTAAAAAGTTATTTTATTTCATGAATAAGTTGAAATTTTTTTTTTTTTTTTTTTTTTTACACATTTTTACATTGTCCTAATAAAAGTATGTGAGAACTGAAGAATCCATATTCTAGATTTTATTCATATTGATCAATTAGGATGTTCCATGCTATGAATTCATTGTTTATCCTTGATATCAGCTGTTCAACTCTGTATTAAGATTTTTGATGAGTGAGAACATAATAATAATCACATCATTAATAAAAATCTACAGTTTTTCACTGTAGGTAAACTTTTCCTTGTTAGTAAATGTTGATTAAGTTTTAAAAAAATTCCATTCTTATAATAAAGACCCAACCATAATGGCACATTAATTCACTTTTTCATTGAGTTTTAAACAGGCTTATTGGTTGATATCAGTTATAGAATTTCATAGCTTCCAGTTTCCTAAATTCAAAGAAATCATTATTTCTAAATACATGATTTTTGTTTTTAAGATCTGAATTTTAAGAAGAGTTTTTTTTTTTTTTTTAATACTGATCTGAGCTCGATTAGCTTGGTAGCTTCATGCCTCTTCCTGTTAAAATACCAAGTGAAGCATCATTTGCTGTACAGTGATTGGAACCCCATTCTACCTTCCTTTCTTGCTGGAGCTCAGTGGGTCCACGTTAACATATAACGTTTCAAAGTTCTTCCACTGATGGAGCTTGGATGTGGAGAGGAGATTTCCAGCTCAGGTCTCATCTTGTCATTTACTACTGGTTCAAAATTACAAGGCACTTTATGATGGACGATTCTCCGGGAAGATTCAAGTTATTTTGAAACATATTTAGTTTTTTTTTCATAAAGAATTGTGAATGAAACATAGAATGTTTTTGAATTGCTATATTTTAAAAGATAAAATTAATCAATTAAAAAATTTTACAATTACTTCCTTTTGCAATTATTTATTCTCAAGATTTCACAAGTTAATTAAAACATTTAGTTATTTTTCATGATTTCCAAAATGTATGAACACTTTGTTTCTTTGTAGTTTTCTGCTTCAATATGTTTCTTAAAGTAAAATAAAATTGTATTCTGAATTGATTTTCAGGTTGTGGACCATGTGCTATATTTTCAATCCTAGGTGCCAAGAAAAATGGATGGAAATTCACAGCAACAGAAACCTCAAATGAAGCTTTTCAGTGGGCTATTAAAAATATTAGTGATAATGATTTAAATTCTCACATTAATGGTAACTACAAGTTATTTGAATATTTTTTATAAATTTAAACCAATATAAAGTATAGAAATTATACATCCAGGGTTTGTACTACTCCTGGAAACTCCTAGAATTTTTACTTGCCTTGATGCATTTATTTTTTGTTGGAAAATATTATAATTTTTTGAGTTTTTTTTTTTAATATTTGAAAATTTTTAGTGAAATTGTTCGAAAACCAAATTGAGTATGAGTTTTAATGTTACCAGTAGATGACAGGTGGTCGCAATATTAGATTGTAATCATAACTACTGACTAAAATAAAATACCAGTTCATCCACAACAGTTTCATGATGATCCATTTCAGTCAGGACTGGATGTAGTATTTAGATTTATGTACATGAAGAGATATCAACATTGAGAAAGATTGTCATTTGGTATAATCACGATGGCAATTTTCATTTATACTTTTTCTATTTGTATGTTTCTCTCTTTTACATTGCATAAATGTTTAAATATAAAATTTTTTTGAATTCAAATTTACTTTCTTTATTTTCCTTAGTGAAAATTACTAATAATTTCAATGAGAAAAATGAATTTGTTTATTAATAAAATAAAAGCTGAAATAAGGTTCCCTGGAGGAAAGTCTTTTTTTAATGATCAGTGAACTCAATTAAAGCCATGCAAGGATTGGCTTTTACATGATTCTGAAATAAAAAAAGAATTTCATATTTTTGTAAAAGATTAAATTATTACAACTGACTGTAAGATTTCATGATTGTATTAATAAGAAATTTGGTGCTATTAAAAATAGAATAGATACTTTTCATTTTTACTTACTGTCAAATAGAAAAATTGTCACTGATGGAATGAAGTTAATTTGCTTTTACTACTCTCTCATTGTCAAGCATCTCTTGAACATGGCTTTTCTTTAAATAAAAATTTAATAGTAGAAAATTTAAGTAATCAATTAATTGTGACTAAGTGTATCATTGATGATCACATCTGAAACATAAGAAGAGTCAACAATATAATAATTAGCTAAAACCAATTTATTTTGCTACTTGTGCCTGGCAAAAGTATAAATTTCATTTAGACAAATTAAAACAGTAAAATAAATAAATAAATAAAATAAAATGAAAAGCAAAAAGCACTTTTTGAAAAAAATTATGACCAAAAAATCAAAATGTAGTGTTTAAAAAATGACACATATGAAGTAGAAAATTCTACAATAGGAATTGCTGGGGAAGTTGAAACAACTGGTAAATCAACATTAATTGCAAAATCAAATATGTGTCCCTGTGATGCTTCAGTAAAGCAACAATTATTAATCAGTATTAATAATAAATTAAAAGCTTTAGAGATGTGAAATTAGCATTTTCTATTAACAATATTGGGTATCTATAGATAACCAAGAAATGTGTAAATCTATTGAGTTATTATAGAAACAGAAAAGTCTAGAATATGTATATGAAATTGTATAGCTTCTAAATAGAGTTTAAAAGTAAACAAAAGAAAAATATAGAATTGTTTTAATTGAATAATAATTGGGAAAAAAATCACATTCTTGAAACTTTTTTATGAAAATTTAAGAAACTGTTGATGAATTTTTGGTGGATAAGGAATTATAATTGTTCAAATAGTCATACATTGACTTCAACTATTTTTTATTTTTGTTCATTTTTAGCATATTTATGATTAGAAATGTACCTCTTTAACTTATAATTAGGAAAACAGTCATTGGAGACAATGGGACACCAACCATTCTATATAATTGTAATATGCTGAACATTATAATATAAAACTTCATATTAGATAACTTATGATTATTGAAAAGTTATGTGATATTGCTTTAATATGTATTTATGTTTGATATTTATAAAATTCTCTCCTTTTCAGTTGTAAAAGTTAGCCCAGAGTACACTTTAAATGAAGTACTATCTTCTAATGAAAATATTTATGATTTTTGCCTTTGTAATCCACCTTTCTATGAAAATGTTGAAGAAATCAGAAAGAAAAATCCAAAAGTAAAAGGAACAATCGCAAAGGTTGCCAAAGAAGAAGAAATTGTTGCTGAAGGTGGTGAAGTTGCATTTGTTAAAAAAATTATCAATGAAAGTTTTATTTTCAAGGACAGAATTCGGTAACATTCTTATTACTTTTTTTCACTATCTTTTCTAAAGAAAGTAAAATTCAAGTCAAAATATAAGAAAGTAAAATTCTTATTTGATGATATCTTGAAAAAAACATATGTCTTAGCTCTTATAATACTTCTAAACTTTCCATAGATTCAATACAACTGTGTAACAATTTATATTAAAATAAGATTTAATAATCTATGAATAAAAAATAAACAAAATTGAGATTAATAATGATAAAAATTTCACATTCATATTTTTATGCAATAAAACTCTGAGAAAGTTAGCCATTTGTAATTTTAAAAGTTGATAATACAATTTGAATCTTTTAACGGATAAAAAGAGAGTAAATAGTTTTCTGTATGTTTTGGTGAAAGAAGTTTATCAATTGATTTATTTTATGTAAAAATATATTTAATCTAATTAATTTATTATTTTAAAATAAAGTCAGTTTCTATGGATTATTAAAAATTTATAAAATGTTGCTCATCTCAAATTAATTTTGCACTGTATTGGCAAGATATCTACAATTGTTCACTTCTTGTATCATATTTCATTAATACCGATGGTTTAATTGATCTGGTCTGACTCCGTCAGAGCAGTTGGTAGATTAGAAACAACAACATATAAAATGATAATTTTATTCCAAAATTGTATATAAATGTATGTATTAGTAACTAAAAATTTCCTTCTAAATATGTAAATTATTCAAAAAATTTCAATTTAATTATTTTTGTATATTATTTGAAAGTACTATCCATTTATAAAAATGATTTAAAGTATAAACACTCATTTCTTTTTTTTAATGCTTACCAAAATAAATTTTACCTTCAGTTTGTTTGCTATCTTATTATGTATATTTGATATATTTATACTAATTGTTTATACCATGTAAAATTAATTAATATAATTACATCAAACATACACAATAAGCTATATCTGGTATAAAAAATGCAGTCTTCATCTGGTATAAAAATGCATCTTAGTAATAAAATAAACATAAAATTTTTAAGAATTTCATATGTATTGTTTTCTTTAAATTTTAATAATGATTATGTAGTTGGATTAAGCTTCTGTAGAAGTTAATATTGAATATTCTAAAAAACGATAGATAACTAATTCACTTTTTAAACTTAACTTTTGATAGTTCAACACAATTTTCATTATTTTTTCTACTTTAATTTATTTGTTCAATTTCTTTTTCTTTCACATTTTTCCTTTTAGCTTCCATTGTTTTATCAGGTAAGATGAAATTGTTTTATTAGGCTTGAAATAATTGAGAAGAAAAAGTTATATTTATATACCTAATTCTATATTGAACAGTCTACCTTTATAATTTTCCTGTAAGTCCTGATCTAATTAGCCTTTGTTGCACTAGATGACCTTTGAGTGACAAACAAAACAAATTTACAAATTTTCTTTGTAAGGTGATAAAATAAAAGCCTAATGTCAACAGAAATATTAACTAAAATTAATATATTTCCTCAGTCTTTCTACATCTACAATTTTTCTCCAATTTCATGACTTTTTTATTTTGTTGAATTTGAAGTGTTATTTTATTTTTTATAAAATAAATTTTTGCTTCAAATAAAACTCAATTTTCCAGTAATTCTTTATTTAAGCATTTAATTGTTTTTATATGTTTTCAAATATATTTTTTGAATGTTCAAAAACTTTTTTTTAATTTTTAAACATATTTTTTATGCATGAAATAAATAAATCAGAGATTTTTCTTATTATTAGCTTATAAAAGTAATACATTTTTCAGAAATTCAAATAATACTTTCTGTAACTTTTAAAAATTATTTGTTTTATGTTATTTTACTTTATGCTTTTATATTTAAAGTTAATTCTTATAATGCCTGATAATTATTTAAAATAATCATCTTATGATTAAGTTAAATAAATAAACATTTATAATTTTTTTTTGTTAAAAACTGACAAAAATTCTAAATGTAAGGAAAGGGGGTGAAATTAATTGCATTTAAATCTGACATCTAGAAAAATACAGAATGTATTCCAGGCAGAGTATTTGTTACAAGAATTTAGGTTAAAATATATACATTTATTTAAAAAATAAAAATAAGTATTAAATTTTTCTGAAGTTATATCAATGCTGGAAAGAGTATTTTTGATCATTATAATAACAGCATAAAATCTAATGTAATTTGCAACTTATTTCAAAATACAATAAATGAATAAATGTATCAAATCATTATATGAATTTATGTGTTTATGTTTGTTGTAACTTGTTCACCTAACATCAATTCAATCTTGTTGCTACTATATTTTAACATTTTCAATGCTCTTACAATAAGTGTTATTTTTGTTATTTATATGCCATTTTTCTTGAACTAAGTACTAGAATCTTGATTTTATAAAGTTCATACAGTATACATTACTTAATTATAAGTAAGTATAAGTATATTAATAATAAGTTACATAACTGTTACTTATTATTTAGAAAACAAAAATTGATTACAATATCCAACTTTCTTTCATACCAAAATGTTATAATATCTAGTCTTATAATATCTATATTTTGTATGTGTGACTGTAGATATGTGTATATTATAATTTTTCTTTTAAAAATAATTCATTTTTTACAGTATATATACATCAATGTTTGGGAAAAAGAAAAGTTTTTTAGAAGTTTTGAATGAATTACAACACTTAGAAGTAAGTTATTTCTGTGATACATCTTTTAACTTAGATATTATTTTATATATTTTTTATTTCAAATGAATCTGGTTCATTAATTAAAAAATAGTTCTTTTTATAAAATTTTAATAAAAATAGGCAAATGTTTTGACCGATTGTAATTAAGAAAATATTTGTATGCTATGGTACATAGCAAACAGAATAAAATTTCATATGCAAAACTTTGTTCATTGTATCAATTTTTTTTTTTTTAAATGTTATTATTGAAATACAATATCACAGTGCATCTTATTTTGCTGCCAGATTTTTTAAAATGTAATTGTTTCTTTCAAAAAGTTGATTTGGAAATCTCAGAATCATATTATGTACTAAAATCCATGATTTGGTAATTTATTGAGAAGTTTGTATTCAAGGAAATGGAATCAAGTATAATGGATTGTTTGTGAATGGTAGTAGTTACTAATCACTGTTAGCTGGTCAATTAGAATAGCAGATGATTGACTAATCATAATTGCTGAAAGGTATCAACTTTTAACAATCAACAAAATAGAGGTAGAAATAATAACTGTGAAAAATAGTTTTCTTCGGTAACTGGATTCATGGTATCAACTTCAAACAGTCAAAAATGGGGTTCTTAAGACTGATCACTATATCATATCTCTGAACTAATTGTTTTTGATCTAACAATACAAAAGAAATTAATAACATTTGGAAGTTAAGCCTTTAACTCTTCATGGACTTTTTTGTATTGTTGAGGATTTTTTGTATTGATGCAAATGTAATTCACAATGAGTAACACTGTTTTCATAATATCAGGATGTTTTGAATATTTTATAATGAGATGTTATTGGTGAATTTTGTAGGGAATCTGTATGAATTTGGGAATTTGAGACTTATTTCTTAAAAGCCCAATCAGAACGATTATTTATCCAGTATTAAAAAAGTTTCATCATTTGCAATGCTTAAAAGTTTTTATTATGGAATTTAATGCATTTTTAATATTGACATTGTAGCTTGACTCTTGAAGTGCTACTAAATCTAATAATTCTTTTTTAACAATGAAGTCAGGTGAAGCAAAATATATGAAAATTGTCAATTGTAGAAGATCTGTAATATCTGTTGATTCCTCCAGAGCTAAGCTGAATACAATACAGTTCTTCAAATCATTTTTTAAATTGTATTCAAGACATGCATTAATTGCAGTTACGTGTCATTCAGTTGTGTGCCTCGAGATGGGAATTTGCAAAACAACTGTATGCATTGCTGTATTTATTTGGATCTGAAATTTAAAGTACATCAACCAAGTTTTTTTAATAAACTCTCCTTCTCCATATAGGTATTTTTCACTAGTAATATTCCAAGCAATAACAAAATTGGCCACATTATTAAATTGAATGCTAAGGATCATCAATATTGACTGTTTATTTAAATTTTATTTTAAAGAAGAAAGTTTATCTGATCTTAGTTTAGAACTGTTGGATACTGATTAGAAAATTAAAAATGATTGGTTTCATAATATTGATGTAAATTGCTAGCTTTATAATTTTTTACATAGAATTACAAATAACACAATGCTTTTCTATTATTGTCAATAAAAAAGAAATTCTTCTGCCACTCTTTATTAAAACTTCTATTTCCTTTCTTGTATTTTCTTTTTTTCATGTTTGTTCTCTGTCGTTATATTTTTAATAGAACTGGAAATAAAAAAAAGTAATATAGAAAATAAAAGTTTTGTGTTATTAAAACAATAACAGCAAGTTTCACATACTAGGAAATTATTATAATTAACTTATCAAACATTCCAGATTAAAAATTTTATCTATAGCAAGAGTGATACAAATTGTTTCCCCAAAACCACAATGTCAACTGTCTGTTGCTGTGAAAAACTGCAAATTCAAACTCAGTCTGGAGTAAGCCGATTACTGATGATTATACCACTGTTTATGCTCGTTAAAGCAATTTTCAATGAGTCAAATCCATCTTAACTGGGACAGAAATGAAATTTGTTACAACATTGTACTTAGTCTATCATATTTGTTGCCAGTAATTGAAAAAACATTTTGAAACACACACATGGAACAATAACATTTTTTTAAAATATAATAATACAAAAATAAAAGAGAAACTTGGGTATATTTACGGAGAGCCACAAATAATACTTCAAAGAGCCACATGTGCGTCGCAAGTGGGGGGTTGGCCATCTCTGGGTTATGCAAATCATTTTAAAATACAAATCACTATTGTTCTTTGCTGAGTTTCGTCCCTTTTTTTCAACTCATTTTTGGTGTTGCATTTTCAGTGTCCGGCAGTGTAGTATGTTTTGACATTCATATCCATGCATGATTTCTGCATAATTTTCTTCATTTATTTACATGTTCCTCTAATGTTTTATACAATTATTTTTCAGAAACAGAATTTCTTTAAACAGTTATTTTCCTATTAAATTTATTAACAATTGAATTATAGTAAAAAATCTTTTAACTTTGCTTTATATATATATATATATATATATATATATATATATATATATATATATATATATATATATATATTAAGAAATATTAATGCATGTAGTACTGTTTTATTTGTGAACAATATGAATGTGAGAAATTAATTTTATCATATTTATTATTTTACTTTTTATTATATTTTGTTGTAGTATGCACATATACTTGCTGCATATGAAAATTTTTTGCATATTTTAGAATTTACTGAAATTCAAACAAAAGTTCCTCCCCCTCTCTCTCTTTTTTTTTTTAACTAATTACATTTAGGAAACAAATACTTTTCTTCATTGGAGCATATTAAATATTTACAGTGTTTTATATATAATTGTCAATTTTAAATATGAGGTAAATTATACTCCAAGTAATTTTGATTATTTAATTAATTGCAATTTTATTGCATCAGAAGCAAATTACTTTTATGCTAATGTATTGAATATTTTCAGGAAGAGAAATAAGATATTCTTTGTAAGCAAAATGAAAATTTTTTATTTGAAGAAAAAATCTGTAGTCTGAATTTTTTTAAATGGTTTACAGTTAATTATATTTTAACCTTGATGATTTATTTCATTTTGCTAGTATAAAATAGATTAACTTTTTTCCTAAATTTATCCCAAAGAATATTATAGTATTAATAATTATTATTTTGGTTTAAACATTAATACATTTCATTTGAAAATAAATAGTATACGTCCTAGTAACACACATATTAGAATTTGTTTTACAAACTTACATATGTAGGCTTTAAAATAAATTTTATTCTATTTTAATTTTAAAAATTCTATATTTTTCTTGGCTATTAACCTTTTTTAAACTAATAAATTATTAATTCATTTCCCATAAATGTCTTATTGTCTTGCACATTAAATGTACATCCTGAGAAAAAGGGTTTTTTTATACTTTATAATAGGCACATTTAATAATCACTGGATAACACTCAAGGGAATTATATTTGTATTGAACGTAGTGTTAGAATTTTGTTCTTCTATGTGTTCATATTTTGAATAAATTTAATATTTTGCATTACAATTTGAAAGCGTGTGTGATATTAAGCAAATATCTTGGCTTTTAAACTTTCTTAATATGAAAAGTATTTTCTTCTCAAACTTATTTTCTGTGCAAGGTCTTTGAAGTTTTATTTCTACTTCTACTGTATTCTAGATTTGAATTTGTAATTAATCTTTGTTACAGTCTACATATACTAATTCTGTTATAATCTTAAAATATTCAAATTCAGATTATTATTGTGAAAATTAATTTTCAGTATATGAATATATTCATTTGATAATTTAACTGATTAATGATACAAATGAAAATAATGATTCATTCACTATGTGCTTTAAAATTTTCTACACATTGAACCACAAAATCTAATATTCAATTGTCAGTTTAAGTTTTGTTATTCCTTATAAATAGTGTCATTTTCTTAAGTTTGAAGATATATTGATGTCTTCAGTCATTTAAAATTTTAAAGGAATTTTAATATTATTTTTAATAATTGTTTCTCAAAGTAAATAAATTTTAATAAAATTAATTTCATGTAAATAAATGGAAAATTTTAAAAAAACTGATTTTGGTATACATCACAACTTATACTATCATCTAAAACCAAACCAAAAGTTATGATTGCTTTTTTATTTATAAGTCTTAGAAACATAAATTTTTTTACCAATAAGACAATTCCCTTTACTTCCCTCTATCACGAAAGAATATCTTAAACAAAAGCTGTTTTGAAAATATTTATAGCAAATTTTAGATTATAATTTTCATTATTTTTATTTTCTATGAATTACTATTATTTTCATTTTCAATTAATTTAACTTGAGAAAATTTTTGAAAAGATTTGTTAAAAAGTATCAAAAAGATAAATTCAATAAACTTAAGAGTATAATTATATATTATTATTCACAAAATATGGCACTTATTTAATATTTATTTCTGTTGCCATTTCCTTGTATCTTAAACCAATCTGACATTATGATGTTTTATAATTTAAGATTATATTAGAATAAATATACTTACTCTTTTGCTAATATCTGTGAGTAATAACAGTATGTAGTAGAATAATATTATTATTTAACAAATTTAGATATAAATTTCTTGTATTTAAAACTAGCTTAAGTTCTTTTTTTATTTTTATTATTATTTTTTTTTTAATTCTTATTCCCATTGTCAAGTTTGAAAATATTCAGCTAATTCTAATTCTGAATTTCAATCAAATTATTTACTCTTATTATATTTGTTAAATTTTTATTATCTTATTAATGCAAACTTTATATTGATTATATTGACATCAATAGTTAAATATTATATTTTTCAATTAATTGCTTAATATATTCAGATTATGTTATTCAGCAATAATATTATTTAGCATTGAAAATAATAATACCTAAATATACTATGTTTTTAAAATTAATGATTAGATCTAATGAAAAATTTTATCAATTAAAATTGGTATATCAGTTGGTATTAAAGAAACACGTCTTTAAATATACTCCTTTTAGAATATAATTTCGATAAAAAGTTAAAAATAGCTGTATTATCTTTTCAATCACTTGATTTTATTCAGTTCTTATGTAAATTAAGAAAACAATCAAATGTTTTTATAATTTTTCAGTGAAGGTAGAAATTCTAAATTTGTGTAAATATGTTATGTCCAAATGTTTATTGAAAATGTTCTTAATTGTTGGAAGATAATTAAATTTTATTTAATTTTTCAGGATATAACTTTCACAAAGAGTCAATTCTGCCAAGGAAATACTATACGATGGGGTATAGCTTGGACATTTTCAAAATCAGTTCAATTCAAAACAGTATGCCCATCTACACATTTTTTTCACAAAAGCTATTATTATTCTTTTTTTTTTTTCAGTTTTATGATATTAAATTTAAATACTATACATGGTAGCCAAATGTTTTTTTTTTTTTCAAGTTTATCACTTTTTAGCTACATTTATTTAGAATTATATTTTTATTATGATTGATATACTATTTCTGAGCATTATATATAAATTATTATAAATTTCTCATAATTTACGTTTAAGTAATTAAAAAATTGTTCTGACATATTAAATTATTTTTTATATTTTTGGTAATATTAAAATTAGTATGAAATTTTTTCCTTGTCTAAGAATTTTTAGATTTTTATACATGCCCAGAATAATTGCTTGGTACTCTCTTTTGTTTAATAGAGTTTAAGGTTTTATAGAAAATCGCTTGTGTTACAAATGAAAAGATTTGTATTAAGAAAAATGCACTTAATGTAATTATGAACTTTTTTCTCGTTAAGACTGAAAATAATATGGAATCTATTTATTATTCTGTGCAGTTAAAAAAATTCTTGGTATTTGTTTATACAATTATTGAAATAATAAAAACAGAAATTATTTCATTTAGAATTTAAGACCATAATTTTTTAAGTGTACTTTTCCTTTCAAACTCAACAAATTTGTTAATATATTTGTTAGCATTGTTCATTTGCTTTATATTGTTCAGTTGTTTTATGCACTATTTATATGTTTTATATATACATATTTCAAAAATGTCTGTGAGCCATTTAAGTAAGTTGCAAAAGATATTAGAAAAGTGTAAAAAAGTAATTAAACAAAAATTGTAGATTAAATAAGTGCTGAATAAATTTAATGTGTTAACTTACCTCAAGAGAAAATAAACAAATCTGGATGTAAAATAATAAGCGTTAAAATTGTAGGAGATTAGAAGAATTAACTGTGTATTTAGGCTGTAAAACAAAAAATTTATCAAAGAAAAAATTTTTTTTTAAAAAAAAAAAGGAAAAAGTTTTAGCTAAAAAAACAAATTTAGTATTTGTAAGATAATAAATTGCTTTTTTGATACTTACCCAATAATGCTTTAATCAAAAAGCTGTGTGGAAAATCTTTTTTATGAAGAAAACACTTTCTTTTTATAGTTGATGGAAATTTTCAAATGGATAAGAACATATTATTCATAACTTGCATATTCTTCAGTTGCATTGTAGCCCAAGCTTATTCCAATGAACCCAATCAAGGCATGGGTCTGCTAGTGATTAATTTTTAAGGTCTTTAGATCTATGTATTTTTTTACATCGATTTAATTCAACTATCTTTTTTGTTAGGTCTTCTGCTTTTTAGGCACCCTCAACATTTGCCAAGGTCTCTTTCTTATCAAGATCCAATTTGTCATATCTTAATATATAGCCAAGCTTTGGTGTGATAAGATGTAATGACTTGGGCAATATTAGGTTTATATTTCTTATAAATTTCGTGGTTGAACAAAATTCTCTGTGGAATTTTCTGCAATTGAGCCAAAACATTTTGGGATTATTTTTCTTTCAAAAATTAAATTTCATCTAGTTTGGTTAATAGCAAGCAAAACTGCCATACAATATCATAGGTCTGATAAAAGTTGAATAGAGATTAATTTTTGTCTTGAAATATAAAATTTAGATTAGCAATTTTTTTTAAATTCAAAATAACATTTATAAACACTAAATAATTTGTTATTAATTTCTATTCTTTTTACTATCAGTTAATATTATTATTCAAAATTAGTGTTCTCAGGTATATAAGCTGATCAATGCTTTCTAAGAATTTTCTTGCAGTAATAGGTAATTATACCATAATGATTGGTAGAATGAAAAATGTAAAGAAGCTTCAGAAAGGAAAAATAAGGATCCAAGGAGTTTTGATCTAGTGTACAGAGCATGCACAAGGGAATATTGAAGACATTTACAAGTAACTGAGAAGACTGAAAAAATATTTGCAGGATAAGAAAATCAAATGTCTTAAAACACTGAAAACATCAAGAAAGTACTGTCAATTTATTAACTTCAGAAAGGACTTTAATCTAAAAGAGTCTAACTACAGAGGGGGGGAGCAAAAAAACAGGAGGTTCTTTTGAGCAAGATCAAAAGCACTAGTGAAAACACACCAAGGATATACTAGATATCAATGATAATCTGAAACCAACTGGTTTCAACCTCATGTGGATGTGTGTCAATGTGGATGTCACTGTCAAAAAGTCTAATTCTCTCACTCTTTCTGAGATTGAACTGGCAATAAAAAGATTAAATAAAAACCGATCTGCCGGCTCAAGCTGAATTAAAGCTGAGCTTTAGAAGTTCAAAATAATGTTGTCAATAGAGTCTTAATAAAGTCTGGGAATTGGAAGAAATGTCCATTGTTTGGAACTACAGATATATGTCTTATTTTTAAAAAAAGGTGACATACTTTATTGTACCAATTACAGAAAAATACTGCTGAATACCATTTACAAGATTTCCTCTTATATTCTTCATTATAGACTCTTACTGCATAAAGGACTCATTATAGACTCATATTGCATCATTAAATCCTGGTGTGTGATATTCAAAGAGGAAAGTCCACCATCCACCAAATTCAAGCCTTAAGACAAATCATTGAGACAACAAAGAATTTAATATTGACACTTTTTATTAAAAATTATAAGGCTTTATTATAAATTATAAGGCTTCATATGACAGTATCAAAGCAGACAAGCTTTTTACTGCCATGAAAGAGCTTGGAATATTTTTAAAGCTTGTTAACCAGATAAAAGCAACTGTCAGAAAAGTCGAATGCAAAGTGAAAATGCCAAATGAATGCCTTGAGTTCTTCTATACTGACAGGGCTGAGACTAAGAAACTCACTTCCAAGTGTCCGATTCAACATTGCTCTGGAGAAAGTTGTTAAATCATCTGAAATCAGCTCTCAAGGCACTCTTTCCTGAATTCATATACCGATGGCATCAATATAATTGGAAGATATCAATTGAGCTGTTATTGTGGTCCTCAATTCTCTTGAAATTGGATCCAAAGAAATGGGCTTCAGCATCAATGCCAATAAAACCAAATATATGGATACTTATAATAAGCCCTTTGGTTCTTCTCTTTTCCTGGTTTATGATTACTTGAAGCAGTGTGTTCAAGTATCTTTGAAATGTCACCACTAGTAACAATAACATCAATGTTGAAATGACTAATGTTAACTTATCAGAGTAAGTGTTGTACAGGGTAAGTACTAAATCGGAAGCGAACAAATTGATGGTGTTTGGAAGGTAAATCATGAGTAGAATTTTCTGTGCTATCTGTCAATGAAAACAAAAGTGTTTCATTCCTTACAATTTCAAAATTTACAAAAAATTCTAGAAACTGCATTCATGTTATTAAAATTAATTTTATTGGATGACTAAGTCACTTCTACAGGTTGGAGAACTGCAGATCAGCCAGAAATGTAACATTTTTTAAAACCATTCGTAACATTTTTTAAACAACACATTAGTGGTTAAACAATATTGAAAATGAACTTCAAATAATTGATATTGGAAAATGGAAGGCAATGATATCTAACAAAGTAAGATGAAACAATTTGACACAACTTTTACCTTTTTTAGGCTGTAGTGCTAAGAATGAAAGGAGAGAATTATTGGTATACTTGTTTCAGCTATAAATTTTATTTATTGTCTCAAAACTTACATGATTCTGGAAAACACGTTCCTTTTGATTTTTACTGAAATTAAAATTTTACTTGGGATATTTATTGTAATATCAATGAATCTCATTATTAATGCGATTCATAATAATATGAATGCCAATAATAATATAGTTTTGTTGTATTATATTATAGTTTTGTTATAAATCATACTTCTCATTTACAACAAAACTATTATATAACATTAGTTTATTGAACTAGTGATATTAATTACACTTCATACAAGCAATTTACGAAATTTCAAGCAAACTAAGTTTACTCAGACATATTTAAAATAAATTTTTAACAATGTTTGTATGTGTGATAGATTTCATAAAGTAAATGTTGTATTTGTAATTTACCATCAGATGAAAAAATGACTCAAAATGAGACATAGTTAAGTGATGTGTTGAGAAAAAAAAGTTTTCTGTCTAAATGAAAAAAGAAGTCTTTTTTAATCAATCAAGGGAAAATGTCATTTTAATATTTGGTCAATGGAAAAATAATGCATGTTTGATTTTACATTAGATTTAAAATGCATAAGTTAAAATATAAAATGATCAGTTTTTATATAACTGTTACATTCTATTGTTATCTATGAAGAAGAATTGGACTACCTGTTTGAAGAACTGTGAAGCTATGCAATAGATGAAATGTATAATGTTAAGTTATTCATTGGTGGTAAAATAAGATTTGATTTAAATTGGGAAATTACTACCTTTAAAAAAACTCAAGGTGATGTTAAAAAATATAAATTTTTACTTGTATTAGTAAAAACTATGTGATTATTTTCAAGATGTAATTGAAAATTCTATCAGTATTGTGAATGATGTTATTACCAATGCCTGATCACTGTTAAATATATCTTTAATTTCATTTTGGATTGGAAATTACCTGTAAATAGTAAAACATATAGAAAAAATTATTATATTTTGAGTTAAATGTTAAAAAAATATAATTTTGCAAAAATAATTCATTTTTTACAAGAAAAATATAATATTAAAAAAATAAATAACAAATTAATTACATTGTAAAATTGCATAAAATGATCATAAATATTTTAATTTTAAATTAATCTTGAGATACCTGATATAACTATTAGAACTTTGAATGGGCTCAATTATGGATTTTGTTTTTGCTGTGTAACTAATGCGTCTGAGTCATTTATTTTTTTGTTGCGTGCTTGAATATAATCTTTAATTCCAACCTTGCAATCATTATTTAATTTATTAAGTTTAGTTTTATGAGGTACATCTCTAGTTAATGTTTTCTTCTCATTTTTTTAACATAAATAATTTTTAGTAATTGGTAATTTTTTAACTATAAAACTGAAAAATATGGATATACACTGAATATTATATACTGTTGTTGAGGCTCCTTAGTAGTTGCATCAGATGAAAACTAATTGATAAAAATAGTATTTTCTACACAGAAAATTTAAAAATAGGAAAATATTAAATATGTTTACCTTGTTGAAATATATTTCTTTTGCCTTCCTTGTACTCCATTATGCCTCTGTGGCACATGAGACCATAGATTTTTTCCATTCCCTTTCTTCCAGGTCTCTTCTCTGTCCTGTCTCCAATATGCTCATTCGAAATTGTTTCGTTCATTTAGGATCATTTACCTAAAAGTTATTTCAGATCAACCTCTCTTCCTATGTCTTCTATCAAGTGCCTACATAACCGATATTCATGTGGGACCAGTCAGTTACATTTTCAGAATGTGTTCAATCCATTGCCAAAGTCTTTTCTTAAGGTCATTTATAATAGAACATCATTTTACTTTTTCATATAAACTGTTGTTGGTAATTTTTTATGGCCAATGAATATGCATAATTCTTCTGAAGCATTTTGTTTTGAAGGAGTGAATTTTATTTTATTTATTTGTTTTAAGGCATCAATTTAGTTGATTTCCAACATTCAGCAGTATATAAAAGTACAGATTTTTCCCCCTGTTGCATTATAGATTTTCATTTTTAACTTGTTTTTAATATTTTGTACTCTCCAAACTTTTAATAGAATTCTAAAAGCATAGTGTGCTTTATTTATCCTTGTTTTAATATTATTGTTTTTACTGTCTTCAACTGAAATTATTAAACCCAAGTAATTAAGAGAATTTCAAATCTACTGCTCTATCATTTACATAAATAAGATTTGGATAACACTTATAGAATTTTATGATTTTTTTTTGGGGGGATGGGGGCACAGGTGCAGTATAATCCAGGGTCTCAAATTGGGAATTTTTTGGTGATGACAAAATGTTGCAAAGATAACGTAATTGTGACATAATGCATCACGAGTATGTTGTAATTGTGATGTAAGTTGTTTATGAAATATTTTACATATCTAAATATTAAATTTGAACCTGATAAATAAAGAAAGTAAATATATATATTTAAAATAATAAAATTTTTTAAAAAATAAAATTTTTATGTTTTTTTTTTTTTTTTTTTTTTTTTGAAAAATTTTTTTTAAAATGCAAAAATGGAACAAAATGTTCTAAATATCGTCACAGTGGCGTAAACTCTTGGATTGTCAAAATTGAATTTTCAACATAATTCTTATTGGTCTTCATTTGTATGACGTAATAAAAATAAGGTTGCCAGATAAAACAGAAAATCCACTAAAATAAAATCACCAAACTCAGAATTTCTCATCCTGGATTATATGGCACCTGTGCCGATTTTGGTTTCCTTTTCATTTATAACAAGACCTATTCTGGCATTTTCTTCGAATTTTGTCTTTCTTTGCATATCTTCTAGTTTAGAGGACTTTAATACAATGTTGTTGTCGAAATATATGTAAGATATTTTTAATCTAGGAAGGAAGATAATATAAATGTTCTAATAATCAAATCATCATCAAGCAATTACCAGATAAATAGCAGATTTTATAATAAAGAGAATGTTAGAAGATTTTGAATCTTGAAAAGTTAAGTAAATAAAAAGCTTAATTTAAGAATACTGGAAAAGGAATATTTGAGAATTACTATTTTATTAATATCAATTTAAATACCAAGGGATTAAATGATACAGAAAGCAACCATGGGTAATTATTACTATAAATATTTTTCAATACAACTCAGACAGTCATTTTAAAAATAATACCAAGTCTTCATAATGTGTTAATATTTTCATTTATATTATATTTCTGAAATAAAAATTTTATATTTAATGAATCAAACCAAAACTCTTTATGGTTAAAAAGTTAAATGTCTGTGTAAAATAAAAAAAATAATTTTCTGTTATCTTCTGCTTATAATGGTAATTGTGTTTTACAAAAGTCATTGTCATGATTTTTTTTAAGCATTTTACTCTCTGAAAGCTTAAATTCTTATAGAAATTTAATCAATTATTTCTAATTGAAATTGAATTAACCATTTGTTGAAAAACTAATTTTTATCATACAGTAAATTTTTATTTATTGGAAAATATAGTTCTAGTATTTTCTTCTGTATATGAAAATTAAAATATTTAGTATTTTTATTTACATATTATATTTCTGCCTTAAAAGTATTTACTTATAGAATAAATTTGAATCTATTATTAATTTCATGAAAAATTCTTGTTATTTTAGATTGAAATACCAAAACTCAAGAAACCTAAAAAGGTTAAACCTCCTCTTATATATCCTATTCCAAAAAATCTTGAAGGTATTAATTATATTGTTCAAGATATGTCAAAATACATATGGGATATTCTTAAAGATGCTAAGGTAATTTTAATATTTTGATTATTTTTTTAGTTAAATAATAAATATTATAGTATATTTTTACAAGATTTACTTTATTATTAAACGGTAAATTATAGTATTATTTCCAAATATATTCATGATTGATTGTCTTTCAAAAAATTATATTTATTGCTCTAATTTACTCACTTTCTAAGTGATATTTCTTTGTACACTAAATCTTGTGTATAAGTAATATTTATATACAAAATAATGAACTCATGGTATTAAGAACACAAGCATATTGAGATAGAATCTGTGAGATTAAGAAAAAAAGGGAAAAATACGCTAGAATAAGATATTATTAATTACATTTAGTCAGTAAATCTTAAAAATACTTCTAAAAGGTTTGATTACTTGTGGAACAGAAACTCAATGATCTAATGTGATGATTGCATATGTAATGATGATTACATTGTATGTGGTATATAAAGTATTATTTTGTCATTAAGTAAATAATTTTGATGCATATCTTTTTATTTGTTCTACTTTTTATGTAATTTATTATTTCACATACTACAGATTGTTTTGTAATCAATCTATTAAATAAAATTTCTTCTGTATTAATTTTTTGTTCTATTTGATGTTACATCTGCCTAAAATTTTCTATACTCTACTTCCAATTTACATTTATCAATATTCTTTTTTTTTTTTTTAAATCAATATTATTTTAATATAAATAATTTTAGTAAAAAAAATTTCTCAACTTATATTTCTTATAAGTTATTATAATTATGATGAATAAAACTTTCCAAGTTCATGATTGGGAATATATTAAAATATTTGACAGCATGTTCTGCATTATATAATTAGCATTTCTATAACATTTATTGATCTTTAAATCTACTATTTTTTTTTAAAACTGTCTTTATTAACAATAAAGCTTTCCTTTAAATTAATTTTTACACCGTTAAATATTTGCTTCAAGTAATCGATTTAGTAAACTTAATTATTTCACTTATAAACAATTGAAGAGTTAAATGGTAAACTTCTGTTTTGTAGCATCAATTATCATTGATAAAATTCTTTAGGCTCCTTCATGTTTGCTATATTTGATGTAGAAAGTGCATCAAAAAGGAAGTTAATGTTACTAAAAAAGTGTAAAACATATTCTGCTGATTATATAATAAAATTCAGTACTATTAAAATATTATATTTTGATTATAATATATTATTATAATATTTATATATTGTTTAATTTATTTAATCTTTTAAATAAATTACAAAATTATCTTTTCAAAAATATCATAAATTTATAGCTGTATCAAACTTATTTTTTAAACAAGGAAATAATTTACTAAAACTGAAAAAACACAAGATGAGTATTTTAATTGTGATATAAAATTATTTCTTATAAAATTATGTTAATTATCTTTTTAATATTTATGAGACTTGACTTTCGGATTTTAACTGTATTATGTGCTAATATATGCTTCATCTCAAGCTAAAAAATAATATATTTGATTCTTTGAATTTATAAAATTAAATTTAATATTAGGTATATATTGTGGAATTATTTTATACAGCAATAAAAATCATCATTCCGAAAAAATATTTGAAATTTTAACCAATAGAAATCTAAATTTTATTCAGCAGTGGGATATTATTAAAATAAAATTTCAATCAAAATTATTGTAAAGAACTTCAGAATGCTATTCTTATCATCTACATCTTAAACAATGTTATTTGATACATGATTTGTAATGTGATTCTTCTTTTCAATTATATTTAATGAACAACTATATGTGAATATTATGAACTGTTGTGTGAAACAAATTTTTATATGTGGTTGAGTCACAGTATTATGACCATATATTTTTTACATTTAATAATTTCCTGATACTACAAAATCATATTAAATGAAAAGATGTGTGAAAAGTAACATTGTACATTGTGAATAAGGCTTTAAGGACAATGGAGCATTACTTAATTTGTAAAAACTGAGAATTGTGAGTTTAGTGATATAATATGTCATAATTGTACATCTCTCTTTCTCTCCTTTTAAGATTAAGATTTGAGGAGTTTTTAAACCAGAGTAATATTCAAAATTCTTTTTCATGTTTTTTGTGCCATTCAAAGCAATTTTAGGTGCATTATTTTATGACTGTTGATAGAAATCATTCATAGAATACATTGTTCTTTGGAAAAGACTTTATGACTAACAAATATGCAAAATAAATGGCACACTATATAAGAGGATTAATGTACACAAAGTATCTTGACAAAGTCCTTCATATCACCACATTCCACTATATTCTTGTTTTTATAACATTTTCTGAATTCTTTTACTTTTCTAAGTAGGTGTGCCACTTACAATTTAAATAAATAATGTGCTTTTTGAAAAACTGTTCCTATTATGTTTATACTATGATTCACATTTCTCAACATAGTTGTCAAAATTAGATGTTTTTATAACTATTTTTGTGTAGTAGTTGATTCTATCACCAACTTCAGATAAATATGCTTCATACTAAACTTTATCATTAATATCCTATAATGCCCAATTCTTTATTATCCTATTTATTCTTTTATTATTTAAATGTAATCTCTGTGACATAAATGTGAATATCTTATAAGAGCTGACAACTTACATACTACTGTTATCTTATTCTTTGTACTTAGTGAATTTGTACAGCTTTTAAAGCATGTGATTTATCCATGAGCACCAAGTACTTTTGTAGGTTCAAATCCCACTTTGGGCTTGGATGTACATAATAGTTCAGAATCCACTTTAAAATGTAGATCGTGTGAAAAAATGACCTAATGCACCAAGTACTTTAAAATCATCTTTATGAAATTTCTAGTGTGTAGTAATCTTACCTGTGATGGAATAGCATTGTATTTATGTGAAACTGATTGGTATGCATAATATTGTAACTCTATATTGCTCAATTAATATTAATATTTTTATATTTAGATTAAAGTGAAAATTCTTCGATCTCATCAATATTATACTGAAAGTGAAATTACAGCTTACGAAAATACTTGGTCCCATCAAAGAAGAAAAAAGCGAGAACTAAAAAGAAGTGCCATCAATAATGATCCATCAATACGAAATGTTTCTGAAACATCGATAATGCAAGTAGATAACTCTTCAACATCATTTGAAAATAAACCAACTTTTCAATCTGATGAACAGTCTAAAAGTGATTCAAAAATTGCTTCTGGAGGCTCAAATTGTAAAAACCAAAATAATTTAATCTGCACTGAAAATGTCACACTAAAACGAAAAATAAGTTATGATCAAACTAATTCCAATAAGAAATTTTGCTTGGATACTGATTTGCTCATTAATGATAGTAAATTCTTAACAAAAGATTCTGTAAACACTCTAAATCAATTAATATCATTTTCATCAACTGAATCTATTGGTTCCAAAGAAAAAAATATTGAAGCAGATGAAAGTACTATTTGCTCAAATATTGTCTCAGAATGTATCCCTTCTCTTGATTCTAAGAAAGAGCACTCTGATTTATTGGAAATATCAAATGATACTATGACAGTTAATCGAACTGTGAAGGAAGTTTCTGAAAACGAATTAAGTCTTGAAGACGAAAAGAATTTGGAGGAGCATCAATCAAAAGCTTTATTAATTGCTATATTAAAAATAAGAAAAGCTAAAGATTTTATATTATTGGAAATAAATTGTGGAGCTGATGCCAATCGAGAATCCTTGCATCAAATATTTCAATTTTTGAAAAATAAATTAAAATGAAATTTTTCTATTTTATTTGAAAATTGTGTTTTATTTTAAATAAATTGTAAAATTGTTTTGTTTTAACTGAATCCATATAATATAAACATTTAGTTAAATTTTAATTTATATTATATTATTCAAAAATACTTTAGTTTAAAAGAGCAATACTTCAATGAAATATTTATTTCATACTTTCCCAAAATATATTACAAAACTGTCACCATAATTTATTGCCTAGCCACAGGCTAGACCAACTCCATATTGTGTGAATCTATAATAAATCATAAACAAGTAGGGGATTGTTAAATAAATCAATCCCATCAAAACCTATACAGGTCATTATGTAATTGGGTAAAGCTTCCATGGAATTGCAGTTGTTAAGTTCTTTTTGTGCCATAATTTTACAAATTAACTTTTATATCTTTGTAGTAAAAAAAAGTATTTTTTCAATGTAACTTGTTTTGGAGCAGGAAATATGAGAATAGGTTTAAAAGAAGTCAATTATATTGAAATTTATTTAGGAAGGAAACACATTTTTGGATTACTACCACTTGGTAGTATAATGTCTTCCATAGCAGAAGCAACTAGACACCTTCAATTGTATTTAAATCTTACCTGATGAATCTTCTTCAGGAAATATTTGGAAATGACTAGTTAAACAATGCTAGTGATATTATGTTTACAGGAACATATTTGTTATAAGTAATTTTTAAAATATACAAAATGTTTGCTTAATGTCTCAACATACCCTGCAATAGAAAATTTAACCTTTTGTGCACTTTAATCATTGAGTATTAGTTATTAAGAAATATGTGAGTAACGAAAGAAATATACCACTTTTTAAGATTTTTCCTTCTAAAATTGTAGATTTTAATTTTTAAAAAAATATTTTTTCATAACTAAGAAAATATCCTTGTAAAAGAAATCTTTTTTTGCAAAATATGTTAAATAAAATTCATGAAAAATATTTTGATTCACATTTTTTTATCATACTTTTTGTTATCATGGTAGCAGAAAGATGTAATTCAATGAGAAATAAGAAATTAATTTCATTGAGACTTTTCTTTTTAATGATACTACTTTCAGAGTCTTCGTTTCGACGATAATTCTTTGTCGGAACTGTTGCTGTCAACTCCCGCTTACAGACATTGCAAGTGATGACTTATTTCTCGATTTGTGAATAAAGCTTCTCACATTCCGGCTATGCGACACTATGAAATTATTCAGTCGGCTATAAGGTCCTTGATAACGTCATCAATATATTCTTCGGTGTCTGTTGTTTCTCTGGAACAATGAAAATCATTTTACCGCCACTTTTTCCCTTGCGAGTCGGATATAAAACATGTTCATAGGAGTAAAAAGCAACCTTCTGTTGTCTTTTATCTATACTAGAAAAGTAAAGCTCATCTCTCAGCAGCACAGTGTATATTTTCAATGGATCCCATATCATATTAATATCTACCGAAACGAATTAGTTGGCACTCTTGCAAAGGAGAGACTAGAACATCTTATCCCTTTCATTTAAGAGATCACATATTTAGAGTTATTATCGAGGCAAAAGGCCCAAAACAAAGAAAAATAGTTAATGCCTTCGCTTCACAACTGGTATAAAGGCAAAAAAATCAAGACTTTCCCTATCTCTACTTTGTGACAGGCAGACCAAAACATGTCTATTCCGACTTGGGAGTGGGCACTTGAAAGATCTCGCATACTCTGGAGATAGAAAAAGGCTTCCTCTTTGTCCTAAATACCGACAAGAACAGACATCACATCGTTGTTTGGACTGGGAGGATATCCACTTCCTGTATCGGACTTCATTAATGTTTTAATTAATCTGGTATGACTCCATCAGAGCAGATGAGAGCTTAGAAACTGTAAAAGCCTTGCGAGTTTGGGACGGAAATATGCGTTGTAAGCGAAGTTAACAATATTCGATTTGAAAATTCAATTATATGCATACTTCATGTACGGAAATTTGCATGCGAAATGTAAAAATAATCACTTATTTTTCAATGGAGTTAATTACTAATTAATGAATGTAATTTTTTTTTCTTTTTAGACTTGTTTACTATTTTTTAAATTTCCAAGTATTTTTTTTAGAATTTTTGCATTATAAAAATTATAAGAGTTTTATTCATTTGGTGGGGAAAATATTAAACTCTACTTAAAACCAGTAATTAGATTTTTCTCTAAGGTTGATCTATGAAATATTTCCCTTGAAAATGGTATCTATATATAGAACTGAATTTCTAATTTCTTTTTCATATTGTGAATCTTTTAAAAAATTCACATTTTCTTCCTAACAAGTATTCTCAGAGCTTTTGACCAAAAATGTGCATTTTAAAATTTACAAAAGTACTATTGTGGTTTCTGATTTACCAATAGGGGGATTTTATTTGCATTAAAAAACTTAAAATACTTCGTGTTAAAAAATGCTGTAAAAAGATTTTTAATTTCATGGATCGAAAGCAGTGCTTATTTTGTGTATTTATTGTTGAGGGGTGGGGAGTATTAACGAATTTCTTAACATTGATTGTAAAAATTGCAATTTTTCTTTGTTACTTGGAAAAATTAAGTATAAAATTTTAATTGAGTTATATAGCATCGGCATATTTTTTCTGTAGTATCATATTTGATAGCAAATCACTATATTTATTAATAAATTTTTTATAATTCATTATTCGCCCATTCATATATCTATATTTGAATACTATTTAAGATTATGCATTGAATTAAAATTTACTTGCACTTTATTCTCTTCGGGAGCTGTTGAGCTATAGCTGAAATTGAACTACCATGTGATTGAATAAAAATGCTGAAAAAGTAAAAAGCGAGAGGAATTTGGTCACATTTTAAGTTACGAAGAAGTATGGTAAAATTATTCATTAAAAATTGCAGTTAAAATGGTGTGAGTTGAATTAAAGCAATTTGGAAATATTCTAGAGAAATAATTAATATCTTGTTTAATTTGAAATGAATAAACAGTACTTATATTTGCTACTGCTTGCATGAGGAGGATTTAGATAGAATGTTAGAGTAGAGTAGTGATATCTATTACCCTTGTCTGTGCATCGTAAGACGGAAATTAATTTCCGTCTGATTGTTGAATTTACTTTGCGATACGATGCTCATAATTTTCGATAAAAGGATTTTAAAGTGGGAACCTTGAATTCTTTTCGGATTTTAGTTCCTCTGAAATAAATATATTTAACAAGGCAATATATATTTAGTTATTTGTTTTATAAATTAATTTTGCTGGGATTCTGGTTTATTAATTTTGGGATCATGGGTATTGTTAAAAAGCGGGCATGCATAAGTAATCCAAGAAACGATTTGTAAATACCCAATTTATAATATCAATTGAAAGAGAGAGGTGAATTGAAACTTATAAGCGGGTAAAATACTGCTGCTTATAGTTTAAATTCAGAAATAATGTTTCTGAGATGAGAATTACAAGTTAATTTCTTGTCGAAAACAGTTCCAAGATATTTACTGGTTTGAGATCATGGGAGAGAATATGTTCATCTTCAGAGAAATTTTTCTCATGGATAAAATGGTAATGCTTTTGTTTATTAATTTTCTATCTTTTAAGCCATAACTCAAGCTCTTGAATGTATTCTTGAACCATGTGATCATTGAATGTGAACTTTTAATTATGTATGTCATTTGAAGATATTGAACTAGAAATATAAATATGTCATCCCCAAATAAGTTTAAGGAGTTTGTTTAAATTGGGAAATGTTAGTGATGTAAATTAAGTCTTGGGTTTAGATTAAAGCCTTAGGAAACTTTTGCTTTTTTAAGTTTTTTGTTGAGTGTGTTTGCTTGATTGTTAATCGACAGCTGCGACCTGTTAAATACGTAATAATCAGATCAATTAAAACTATCATAAATTTGTAGATAAGGCCTTCAATCTAAACTTTACCAAAGGCTGTACTTTGTCTAATGATGCAGGCACAAATATTGCGCTTTTTTAACAAAACTTTTTGTTATAATTATCACATAATCTTAAAAATTCATTAATAGTCATGTTTTTTCCGAATCCATGCTGTTGTGGGATAATAATGTGAGATTCAAAATGCGAATCGACTCTGTTGAGAATAATTGATTTTGTTAGTTTGCTACCTCAATAAGTGAAGTTTGATAACAAGATAAAAAGAGAGCTCATTAACATTTGGAGTTATGAGCAAATTATAACACTGTTTGGGAGGGACGTCATGTGTTTATAATCGTACCAAAGTGCTATCAGATTGAGTGGCATTATATATTAGTCGCCTTTTATTAAGGTGTTATTATTCAGCAAATCCAATGACGTTATGTTTAGTCTTATACTTGGATACCATTGTGCTGCCATCTATTACGAAGTTTTAAAACCTATGCTTACTTCTAATGCTGTCCTCTGTGAGCTGCTCTAGAAAATATTTATATTTTATTACGAAAACTATCTACTTCTAGGGTAGAGCTATTGGATCTATCTGCAAGGGTGATTATTATAAATATCTATGCTAACATTATATGTTGAATTTTCATAGATTATTTTTAAAAGATTTTCCTTCTTTTATCATCCTACGCCTATCTTTGACATCTCTACCATCATCTATGAGCAGCCCAATAAAAAAAATGAACAAGTATAAAAATAAGAATAAAGTCCTTTAGTAACCTCAAAAAGGTTGTCAGTCATAAACTTTAAAACTTCAAGGCAGTTCTTGAAGTGAGCGGCATGCATACCACCATGCACAATGGACTGCGTGTTTAAATGTAAATAGTGCTGGTTTATAGACACCATGCATACGAAATGCATAGCACAATCGGCGGTTTATATCTTTTTTATGCTTGGCAGTTTCCCAGTATGTACATTTTCTACGTTTTTGTAAATTAGTAAATATTGTATACTTAGTAATGATTATGAGCTCATATATGCATTTTTTCTTCTTAAATAAATATCTTATCATCAAATGCAGACAATGTCAGCTAATTTTGTTCTTCTGTATAGATAAGATCTTTCAAGCTTAGAATTATGCAGAATGTTTGATGTGTGGATGACTTGCTCTCTAAACGGGACTAGTAATTTTGAGGTTTTATTTTATTCCTTACGATGTTCTTCAAAACCTCTTTTGTATTTAATTTATTTTTTAATACCTTTTGACAGAAAATAATACATTTTTAGTTAAAGCCCAATGAACTCTGATAGTTTTACAATTGAGCTCAGATTTAAAACACCCATTTCTTTTTTTTATTAGCAATGCTATATAAGGGAGGATCTGTAGTACAATCTGATGTGTCGTATATAACAGAACTTATAGACTTATTTTAATATGTATCTTTTGTCTTTATTTCATGTGTGAGGGAATCTGTCTGTTAATAAGACACTTACCTTATTTCCATAATTTTGTTTTATAACGTTACAGTAAAAAAAAGTGTATAATATGTATTAAATTCTAATATAATAAAATCCTTTTAAATCGGTTTATTAAATGTATGGGTCGCATTTACTCTTTTTACTTCTACTGAATCGTTGTTAAAAATTGTAAAATTAAGAGCAGAGAGAGAAACATGCTTTTTATCTCTTCAGTTTTTTACTAGTTCAACATTTTTTTAGTTCTCTTTTTCTTGTATTTTTCTTGGTCTTACAATTAACTAGGATAATTATTTGTTCTGACAAATTGTTTATCAAACGAATTGCGTGTCAGTGTTTCTTCTTTATTCTATAATGAAATCCATTTTTGTTGTCATGGTTTTTGCTTTAACTTTATTTTTGTGTATTTTTTATAATTTATGCCTTGATATTAAAATTGAAGGTTTGATAATATACAATATTGTATTCTTTAATCTAGACATAAATTTAAAGTAGACTTAATAAGTTTTTGTAATTGATGTTTTCAGAGAAATTTTAGAAAAGACTGATAGATTATCAGAATTTAATACTTTTCTAGGCGTGATGGATAGAAAATATGTAAGCAATGCAGATATAAATTTACGTCTAAAATAAGAATAAATTGAAGGAAATTGTAAGTTTTTTTATAAACTAACTTTTTTTTAGCATAAAAGGGAAGAACAGAATCATAAATGCAAGTTTTTATAATTTTCAAATTTCATAGTAAGCAAATTTTGAGTTTGATGTCAAAAATGACACTTCAGCGGCAGCGAACGAGATTTGGCTTTCAACTTAATGTAAGACAAAGAGGAAATCGATATTCAATAATTGCGTTATTTCAATAAGTACTATGTCATTCAACCGAACCGAAAGCTTGGAGAGTTATTGCTCAGTTAGAGAGCCAAATACAATCTCCAATAGAAGGCGTTAGAGTTTCACAAAGTGTGATTTCCTGAATTTGAAACATTTTTAGTTACTGGAAATTCAGGTAAAAGTCGTAAACGTGCTACAACACCCAATGAAAACATTTCGGACGTTAACGGCTTGAAGTAACCGAAAAATGAATGCCACTTTTCTTCATTTCGCTACCTCGGCTACTGGTAACACACAGTTTCGACTCAAATTGTTCAAACTGTAGAACTGTATTCTCGTCGACCAATGGTTTGTGTCACGTTAACAGTAAAGGACCGTCTTACCAGCCGGGAGTGGGCAACAGACCACGTGAAATGAAGTAGAAATGGGTGACTCAATATTCTTTTCTCTGACGAGTCCCGTTTTTCTTTTCATCATGATAATAGGTGCAATTTTATTTGGAGGAAAGGGGCACTAGAAACAATCCTAGGTTCGTACATGAAAATGCGCCGATCTCCATATTATTAAAATTGAAGTTTTGACCGGTTGCTGATAGGATCAGCTCCTCAAAGCTATCGTAGTCTTTTATGTTGCAACAATTGGAGGTGTCTTCATGTAGATGAACAACAACTGCAGGCCACATCGTGCTAAATTGGCTAAGGATTTCCTTTTGGAGTAAGGGATTATTCGAATGGAATGTGTTCTCTATGTATGAACTTAATCGAGATATTTGGGACATTCTTGGCAGACAAATTGTTGACGCCTACCACACCCATCAACTCTCCAAGAACTGGAAAAGCTCTTCTGAAGGAGTGGGCTCTTTTAGAATATCCCAGCTATACGTTAAGGGGACTATTTTCTCAAAATAAATTGTGAAATGAGTTTCAGCCCATCAAGCGCAGTTGTTTGGGGGCATTCTCTCTTACATAGACTGAAGGAAATGATTGATGAATTTAGACTTATAAACTACATCAAACCACCTTTTTATAAATAAAAAATAGTTCCTGACTCAATGGCGAAGAATTTATGTAGGATGTCAACTTGATATTACTTAATTGCAATAGAGATAAGCAAACATTATAGTTCACCTCGTACCTTAATTAACTTCAGCATATTTCGACTCAGATTTTTTTGCATATGTGGTCAGTTTGCCTTGAAAGCTATTTGTCTCCTCTTGACTATCCATAATTACCTCCGTACATTCCTTCTTTGAGCTATGTGTTAACAAATCTCAGGGCTGGAAAAAAATTAGAGTTAGTTCAAATATTTCTCAAATTTGAAGCCAAAAATAACTTTTGACGACCTAGTCAAGTATTGAGGGAGAATAATCTGCTCGAAGATTCTGAGAAGAAATAATTATTTTATTTACTTTTGGAGTTCAGCTTTATCTTTATCAGAATTCAAATTAAGTATAGAATACATTGAAAACATATTTATTACTTTATTTTCTTGATGTAATTTCAGTAAGACTCAATTCGCTTTGATTTTATGCAATCTGACTCTTTTTTAATGGGGCTTATATGTCGACAAAATAGATGCGTTTTTCTTCAAGTCCTTCATTTTTTATAAACATTAGAATTCGATCCTCAAATGAAAAAATGTCGAATTTCTTATGTTTCAATTGAAGAAGGAAAATGTAGTTTATTTATTAGCTTTTCAAAAAAAAATTTTACTTATAAAATATTTCGTTACAAAATTTACGAAAAATTCCATACATTTGGCTTATAGTTTCTATCGATGATTTCTGTAAGAATGGAGAGTACCTGCAGAAATGAAAACAATCTATTTAGTCTGAGATCAGTCTTCTCAATGATGTTTCATGATATATTTTAAAGAAAGTTCTAAATTTTAAAAATAATGTAATCTAGTATATAAATCATAATTTTTTGTGCAAGTGGAGAAATATTATTTGTATCTGAAGAAACGAATTTATTTCAATATAAATGGAGCCTTTAATTTAAATTATCATCACCTTGTGAATCAAGTGAATAAATAATATTTTTATTATTTTTTTTTCCTGTTTTGTATTAAGTAAGAGCCTAGTTTTTCTAAAAATTATAATAGAATGAAATTAGGCTTCTCATTGAAATCACACACAAACATTATAAAATACTTTTAATATCCCGTTCATCGAAATATCGTAAAATATAGTTTCAGTCTTGCATTTAATCTAAATTCAATGTTCATAACATTTTATGTCTTAGATTTTTTATGATTTTCTTCATCAGTAACAGAATTTTAGAATTCCATGTATACAACTTCTGAAGCTCCAGGGTTATAGGTAAATTTGGAACACATTTTTGTATATTTATCCTTATATTTAACTCTTAGCGCATTTATTTATATTTTATCTCACCAAAAATTATAAATTTTACGATAATTATTTTATAATGATACATTTAAAAAGTATAACGGGACAGTTTAACTACTCATTTTTCTCTCATCTTTAGATGTATAACAAAATAATTCGCCATTACTCTCGAAATTCTATTCTACTTTCAAAGTGTTTTTATATATTATTGTTCTTAATTTTTGTACTTGTAATAGTGTTTTATATTTTAATATTAATTTCTTAATGTTTTTCTCAACTGAACTTAAACTTTTTAAGAGGATTTCATAATATTTTTTGCACATAATAATCCATATTTTAATTTATTAATGTTTCCTACTATTTATCAAAATAATTAGAAGCTGGAAATTTAAAATAAGAAAATGCAGTTTTTAAAATTTTTTTTCATTAGAAAATATAGAAGCTTTTTAAAAAATTTTTATTTGAAAATAGAGCAGCCTATTTCGCATTTCGCCCTTATATTCATTCTTATTAAAACGGTCACTGCATACATTAACATTTTTCGTGTTAATTTTGTCCCTTCTAACATCTTAATAGACTTTTTTTTTTGGTTTGAAAATGATAAAATGTTTTTTTTTCATTAGTTTTTCAATACATTGCAACATTATATAATGTCACATTTGAGTTTTTTAAAATTGCAATTTTAATTAAAGTAAAAACATAGTGCAAGGCAAACTGAATGAGAAAAAAACAATCCCAGCCGATTCCCTATGATGTGACACTCTTTCTTCTCTGTGGTCAAGGCGGCAAAATAATGTGTGATGAGCCAATTTTATCTTTTTTACAAGTGTATCTCATACGCCATTTACCCCTTTCGAAAAATCCCATAAGCTGGGCCTTATTTCCTTAAAACAGTGGTTCCCAACGTAATCCTTTTGGACCAACAAGGGTCATTGTTATCAGTGGGAAATTAAAATCCATTAGGTGATCTCTGAACAATGTCAGAGGGTCTGCAAAGGTATAATATAAAATAAAATTGTAATCCTTTTTTATTATTCTGGAAATTTATATATATATATATATATATATAATAGAAATAACTTTTAGGTCCTGAGAGAATAAAATAGATATATAGGTGGGTGCTTAAAATACAGTATGTTTACTTAAATACTGCGCGTTATGTAATACTCTGTGAATGAGAATAGGCAAAACTTATTTGCACTGATTTGTTACTGGTAATAATTATAGTGTGTATAACTTGTCGTAATGTAATTACTAAAGCTTATTGTTCAATAAACTAATCTTTTAATTTCTATCACAACACGCTAACCACAGTTAAAAAGATAACAATAAAAAACAGATAAAATCCCTCAAAAACGAAAATAAAAGCATCCACTGACTTACGCCTATGATTGAAGTTCTAGATGTCACTAGTTACTTAAGCAGATTCGTTTCCTATATACCGTTGCGTCCTTCGTTTTAACCAGAGCACCATGAAAGCGAAAGTACGACTTAGCTATAATTCTTCCTCCAATGGATTATACCACCAGAGGAACCACTCTCTCAAATTTGACATTGATCTTGGAGTGAGAGAAAATTCTCTCATGACCATTACACCCATGATCACTGCTCAACGACCGACCACAGGACTTTCTATTGCACAGATTTAACTTGCACGTATATCGAAAATAAATATCGAATGAACTCGGTGGTTCTATGGTGGCATTGGGAGTGGAACCCCACTCTTCTGGACGGAAGGCCGATGCCTTAAACCTTTGGCTACCACGGTCTTCGCAGATTTATACAGGAAAACAATAAACACGCACTGCTATATGCACTAATGTGTCTTCAATATAAACATAAACTATAAAAGAGACTTACATTGAATCAACAATTTGCTACCATTCATTATAATGTAAATTGTATAAACAAATCTTTTCTAGTTTTAGAGAAAAAAATTTGTATTGTTAGTTGGTTTTAATATAGTTGCATATTTTGTATTCTTAAGTAGATAGTGTATTTTTATTGCATAAAATTATTTGAATAAAACATTGATCTCCTGAAAAAATTACATTAACTCATTTTTCGATTCAGTAATCCGTTTGAACAAAAAATGTTATTCTTTTTTTATTAAAAGCTTAAAAATAGACCTTTTTTTTCGCACATATATTTTTTGTAATAAGTTAATTACTGAAAATTATATTTCATTCAAAGATTACACCTAACAGATCTAAAGTTTTCTTTACGTCAAATAATTAATTCTAAATGATTTTACTGCAAAATTCCATTGAAAAAATGTATAATAATTAATGCTAGATTGTTGCAAATAAAATACAAGTTGAAAAAGAGAGCTCTTGGCATCTTTAATGAGACCCAAAAGTACCTGAACTACACAGCGTGTAGCATATTGTTACTCCTTTAAGTAATCATCATTGGAACCAACGTGTCTCTAGTTGTTCAATCCCCTTGCGGTAAAACTCAGGGAGTTTTAGATGCAAAGAAGTTCGTTAGTTCTTGGCGCAAGTCTTCTTCATTTGTGAAGGATTTCCCATGAAGATGATTGTTCTGGGATTGGAAGAGTTGGCAATCTGATGGTGCAAGAAGGATGGCATAAAGTCTCCGAAACAAGTCGCTGTATGGTATTCCTGACCACCCGCGAGACATGGAGCCTTGCGTTATCGGCCAAGTTAGAATAGACATTTGCAATTAACCAGGCATTTGCAATTACAGCTACCTTACAGCTGTAATTGCAAATGCCTACAGCTGTGCAACAAGCAACTGTTCCATTGCTTGTTGCACACGTACCAATTGCTGTGAGTACAGGGCCACAGTAACCTTTGGCCCGTTGGTCGTAGCTCACAGTGAACCACATGACGACTAGTCCATCAGACATCAGTTTCATCACAGAAGAACAAATCTCCCAACCTGAATTCTTGAAACCAATTTCTTGCCGTAAGATCATTCACAGCACTAGTCCCAAACGCTTGACATATTCGGTGAATTAATGCAATTGCTGATAAGCCCACTTAGAAATCATAAAACAAACAACATCGAACGAACTCCTTTGACACGTTCATTTCTCTTCGCTATTAGGTGAGTTATGAAGCTATTGGTCTGATTTATGGGTTGAGGTGTGTATCCAAATAGGACCATGTACCTCTCTTAAAAGAATTTTGGTGGTTCAACCTAAAATATCTGCCTAGAATGGATTTTTAAAAAGAAGTCACCTTTGAGCTCTCTACCCAACAAGCCACCCCAACCTAAGAATTTCTTTTTTATTGAAAAAGAAAATTGATTTGCAAAACCTTGCAATTTGCAAGGTATAGATATATAACTTTTACAAAATATTGAGTAATTTTCTTGATTACATATGCAGTCATAAACAGAAACATTTCTTTAAAGAAATTTAGCATTTCAATGAAAAGAATTATTTATTCTGTTTACAATAAATATACATAGCTAGTTGGGAAAGTTACATGACGCTGTTGAACACTAATAATAATGAAGAATTCAATTTCAATTTAATTTTCTTTACTTATATATTATTTATTTTGTTATATATATTTGTGTTTTAATATTTTTGTAAATAACCTGTTGACTTTTATTTATCTTTATACAGTTTCATTTTATCAATTAAGTTTTTATTTAATACTTACCTATTAGATTTGAATATTACATGGCGTTCCCCGATGCATTGTCATGCACGATCATCCACCAGGGTACTGATCGTTCCAGCGATTATAATTGATGAATGTGCGCGTGGGATCTGCTTTTATAATGATTGATATTCCTAATCTTGACTGACCGGTATCTCAACCATGTCATACACTAATTTGTATACTTATTCTCACTTTATTCAATGGTAGGGCGAATGTCATTGAATATAAGAGTACATTTTTATATTATAAGCTCAATATAGGTTTCACAATTGTATTTTTGTTTTTGTTATATATATATATATATATATATATATATATATATATATATATATATATATATATATATATATATATATATATATATATATATATATATATATATATATATATATATGATTTTATTATTCAATAAGCAACAGGTGCTTGTGAGACTCATGTTGTAATGAAAATTATTTAAATATAAAAAACAAAACAAAAATCAACTGCATAAAGAAAATATCCGGACTTACGGACCATAATTTTTTAAAAAAATTCTTTGATAAGATTTCATGATATTTTTAAATATTGCATACTTTTATTTTAACCTAAATCATCCCTACAGAAATTGTTTTATAAAACTTAAAAAATTTTTGGATATTTTTATAATTTGAGATATTTTTTTTGTAATTTAACAAAAATTAAATTATAAATAGAATAATTTTAATCTAAACCTTTATTTCGAACAGGATAAAAATTTTAATTTAATTGTTTCCATTGTACTATATATTTAAATATTTTAATAAATTGCATGAATCTTAATAACATAAATAAACTTATTTGTAATATTGTAAATATATAAACATTATATAAAACAGACTAGAAGAAATTAAACATAATAACTGAGATATTTTTAATGTAAATCCAGTCATGTATAACTATTTTTATGTAAAAGTTAATTTTTTTAAAGTATAACATTTTTCATAAAATGATTTCCCTGCCACCTTTAAAGATATCATTTCAGTTAGAGAACATTGCGACCCTGACGTATTTAACGTTCCTCAGCCACCTTGGTGAAGATAAATCGATCGGTCGGTATTCTTCTAAATTTTGCTTAAGTCGCGATTCGAACATACTAATTTCTATAATGAGAACTATATTCTGACCACGGTTGGTAATAATTGGTTATATAAAAATGAATTAAACTACATTTCAATATATGAAAAACATTTTTAAAATATTGTTTCTAAAAGTGAGAAAAACAGTCGTATCGCACTTGAACAAAATAATAATAATAATAATAATAATAGGATAAAAGAAGATAATTTGTCACTATATGCATAGATTGTGAAACGTTTAGATTTTATATTAGTCAATATTTTAAATTTATAATGTTGTAAATCATTAAATGCAAACAATTTACATTAATATTAATGACATTAAATGATGAATAAAAATACAAAAACTATTTCAAATAAATAATAAAGTTGCAAAAATTTAACAATACTGTCAATATATCAGCGTATCAAAACAATAAATTCATAAATAAAGATTTGATATATGTGTTAAAAATTTATATTTATTTACTAAATAATGCTGGAATTCGTAAACATCCGGTACGAAAGAGAAAAATCACTCCCATTTTCCTATACATATTAATATTTCTTAAGACCGTAAGTCGAGAAATATGAGGATTACTCTGAAATTTTTGAGATGAGCGCCGACGAGAATTTACAAAATAAAAATAACGGTTTAATTTTAAAATACAAAGTATTTTAACACAGAAGACAATTTTTTACTGACTTACTTCAACTTGTTTAGCGTTGAATAAATTTTTAAATAGAAAAGCAAATGGAGTTGACACGAAAACATTTTCGCGCTATGATTTTCTACGATTTTAAAGCAGGATTAAATAAAAAAGAATGCGTTCAACGGTTGCAGTTAGCATTTGGTGATGCATCTCCAGCTCATGCTACTATATTCAGATGGTTTAGAGAATTTAGAACAGGTCGCAATTTTCATGACAATGCATTTTCACATACAGCCGGATTAACGGTTGAGTTTCTTAAACAAAAACAAATTAAAGTGATTGAACATTCGCCGTATTCACCTGATCTGGCTATGTGCGACTTTTGGTTATTCTTTAATCTAAAAAAGAACTTACGTGGACGCGGTTTTCATTCAGAAGAAGCGATTGATATGGCTATAAATGCATTTTTTTCGTCTATTCCAAGAAATGAATGGCTTAAGGCATTTACTCTGCGGAAAATTCGTCTACAAAAGTGCATTGATGCTGGAGGAGACTACTTTGGACATACCTAAAATTTTGTAAGTATAACTTTAAAAACCTAGTTGCATCTCAAAAATTTCAGAGTGACCCTCGTATCTGTCTCGGTGGATTTGCTGAATCTATCTGTAGAAAGGTGAATAATTCGCACCTAGTAATGCTTGTTTTTGTCATGAATCTGTTGGTTGCTCGAAGTGATCAGACGTTTCAGATCTTCTACATCAGCGATTTGAGGGAAAGTGGCATGTTTTTTCCCCGGAGCCTCTCGGGGAGAAATCACTTACCGACAAAGTCGACATTCAAGCCTTTTTTGGACCGATATTTTTAAATCAAATTACTCTATTGCTATTGCTAAGACTGATTACTATGTTCATGTAGATCCTCCTGTGTTACGTGTTTCTACCGGTACAATAATTCGTAATAATTATATTGTAGAAAATAAAATTATGTGATCGAACTGAATATGAGCAAAAAGATTTAAACGTAGAACTGTCTTAAGCCTATGAAGATTCATTAAATCATAAAGATTGTAGTTTTCTAAGAGTTGAATTTCGGAATTTTCAATTTCATAAAATTGATCATATAATCGAAATGATGGATATCTCATAAATAGTGGGACAAATGAGCATATCTAAGTCTTTTCGTATCCTACTATTTCTAAAATATGAGTCAGCTGAAGAAATAAACATCAGAATTTTATTTTGTTGACATTTTAGCGATGTCATAGTACTTGCGCGAACACCTCCCCAGATTAGAGCCAAATAGGTTATTAGTGGATTTAAATATGATTTATGGACAAGGATTTTACTGCCGCGAGTGGCAATTTCGAATTCTTTCATACGAAACAAAAATGTACAGTGTAGTTTTCGCCGAAACTAATTTTTTTAAAACTATTTGTGCGTTGAAGAATGCAGCAGTCTATTTAGAGACGTTTATTTTGATTTCTCATATTTTTAGCTAATTTTTAATTGTAGTCATGGAGAGGTTAAAATGGTTAACATTAAGATCAGCGGGTGATGATAAAATTTCTGTATCAACAGCGAACACAGAAAAGCATGTCATTAATATGTCGGGGGTATCTTGTTAATATAGCTGTTAAAATGGAATATACCAAGTTAGGAGTTTCGAGCTACTTTGGAATGGATATTTCTATCTGAAGAAAAAATTGAATTGGTTTTCTCGGTAAAGGTAAGTTTAGATAGATAAGTTTTGACGAGTTTTACCACATAGCAGGAAAAATTGAAGGAAAATTATTTAAAAAGCTTAAGTGCCCAACTTTATTAAAGGCCTTTTCTATATTAAGAAAAATGGCTCCAGTGGAATGCTTGAGGGAGAAGGCTTTTGAAATTTAAATTTATTCAATAACTCTTAAGAGTTGGTGATTTGGGGATAAGCTTTTCCTGAAACCAAGTTAATGAGGGATGTTACTGCCCTTTTGGTTCTCAACTTCAATAAGCTTAAGTAAGATAAATTTTCCACGCTTTTAGCTCAAGCTAACTTAAAAGAAATTGAACGATAGCTACTGCTAATTTCAGTGTTTTCTCTGGTTTATTAATTGACACAATAGCTGCTTTCATTGGGTGGGAAAATGACCAATTTTTAATTAATTTATAATGGATGTTAAATAGAATAACTGTCTTCTATTGTTTTAATATTTTGTTGGTAATTAGGTTCCAAATGAAGCACTTTTTAGTTTTTAGTTTTAGAACATTTTCCTGGCCTTCTGAATCAATAATATGTGTGAACCTAATTTGCTTATTATTCATACTATTGAAGAAATTATTTACTCAGAAGAAATCAGCTTGAGTAATTGGAAATTATGGATAAAATCAGAAAAGTAATTTAATTGAAATTGTTGCTTAAAAAGTAAAGTAGTTAGTAGTTGTTGCAAAGCAAAGTACTTTAAGTAAAGTAGTTGCTAAGATTTTAGCCGTTTTAGTAATAAATTTAGTATAGTGTTGCCGTCTTGTAAAACTGATTAACATTATTTTTAGGTGTTTAATTCATTAAAATTTATCTTTAGATGGAGAACCATGTTCAACGTTAAGATTGCAGAAATAACTGTTACAATAATTTAGATTGTGGTTAACAATTTTTTATGTAGTTATGAGTTTTTTTCTGAAGAATGCGATGTCTAGTGCAAAATTTCCTTAGTTTATTCTTTTCTTTTATAAAACTGGTGATTGTATCAGCGAGGTATATCGGGCTGGTTTTGTTTTCAATAATTTTGTTGTGTTCTAATGCATTAATAATAGTGGTTGCCGCCCAAATTGTCTAGTGGTCACTGTGCCTGACTGCACATAGCGAGGTCTTGTGTTCGAATCCCGGCTCGGGCATGGGTGTACTTTCTCTCTCTATCTATCCTGCCTTTATCCTTTCCTTGTATAAATGGTTGCCTACCCTATAAATGGGTATCTATGGCATGTGTGTACTGAGGAAATCGGACTTCACACCAAAAATATGGTTCAGTTGGAAAAGTGGAGCAGCGCACCCCATAATTCCAGACTAGGTGGCACAAGACAACAACAATAATATTTACAACAATATAAAGGTTGAAACAAGACACCAGCAATATAAAGGTTGAAATTTTGTTAACTTTGTTTATAATACCTTCAGCACTATAAGACGCATTCAATTCTTTAGAATGCAAATTTTTTTTTAAGTAAGATATCCGAAAGCTGGACAGTTTATAGTAATTTTTACATTGATTTTGATTTATGTCTCCAAAATAAATTCCTTGTAATTCTTTATTCATTTGCTTGAATAAAAACTATCCACTATCATCGAAAAGTCTGAGAAAGTCCTCCTTTTTCACCAATTCCAATTAATTTTACAATTGTTTTACTGCACTGCTTACCTTTTAACCTTACCTTTTAGTAGAATACCTTTTACCTTGCATACCTTTTAGTAGAATAAAACAATTCCCCAACCATAATTATCTTTAAAACAATTGGGAAAATAATAAATGAATAATAACTCAGTTAAGAAAATCATCTCAGCTATTTTCCAATCTAAATCGACTAAGAAGTGAAGTGCACATCGCGCAAATATTGTGCTTGGAAAATAAATCTTTGCTCCTTGTCTTTGATGTTCGGGAGAGTGCTTTTTTCAGACCATTATATATTCCACAGAGCTAGGAGCACTCCTACTCTATGATATATTCATAAAAGAAGATCAAACAGAAGATGGCTATATGATGTGCTTAATGACTTAAAATGTTTGAGAATAACCGACTGGAATAAGAAGTCTGAAGACAGAGTCGTCTGGAAAGAGAGTGAGGGACAGGTTAAGACCCATTATGGGTTGCAAAGTCAATCAAAAAAAAAAAAATGTTTTGGTGTCATTGCTATCTGACAGTGGAGACACAATTTTCCTTGTAGCTACAGACACTCGCGAATGGGTACTTACCCAAATAACACCTGTAGTTTTTCTCAACATAGTGCCTAACCTCACTCTGGCTCTTAGGGAGTAATTAGGAGCTCTGTCGCGTGACAGCATTGCATTTCCATGTGACATGGCAAATGCTTTTTATATTAAAATTTTAAGTAGCTAGTGTGTCTTCATTGAAATATTCCATGATTGTGTAACATCAAAAATGGTAAAAACTGTAATGTATTCATATAAAAATACAAGATCATACAGGTTGACTTGATTAATATGTATATAATATGGAAACATCAATGCAAAAATAGTCTATCACCCATATTAATATTAATTGATTTATGGCTATAAAATATGTATAATATAAATATTTACATCGCACACATGTATGTATAGTGATCATTTCTGACGAACTTAATTAGCAACGGAAAAAGGCATTTCCACTTTTCAGTCTATTTTTAATGGGAGAAATAAATCCCCACGCTCTGAGGCGCGGAGGCACCTTTCGGACAGGAAATGCACTTCTGACCCTTTTTTACCCTTAGTGGGAGGAAGAGGCGAGTTAGTGAAAATGCAGATACCAATTTGACTAGGAGGAGTAATTCACAAACGATCTCCGTGATCTTGAGTGTGCGACCAGCATTATGATCGTGTAAAATGGATATAAAAATATTTTTTTTCTAAAAATTAAGTCTTAATTCTAAATATTGATCACTACACTGACAATACATCTCTACATGAAGAGAATGTAATGCACTATAGTGCATTACATACTCTTCATTTGCTGTAGTAATATATATATTACAATATATGAGATTGGTTTTTCTGTTGCATAAAAATTATTTTTAGAGAATAAAAAATATAATTGGTTTTTGTTTCTCAAAATAATTTCTCACATTCATTGTGTCCATTAAGATTGAATGACAATCAATAAAATAAAATACATATGAAATTACCGTAATTGTTCACTTCTATAATTTTTATTTTTTTTTAGCTTAGATATGATATAGAATATATGTTAAATAAAATTTTTACAAATTTTAACTTGGTAAAAAAATTACTCCAATTTTTAAAATAATAATTAATATTTAAGATTTTACTAATGGAAAAAATTTTAAAAGTAAGAAATTTAAATTTTAACATTGTTTCTCTTGTAAACATACACATATGTTTACCAAGCTACAGAAACGATTTTCTTCATTTGACAACTATAGTACACAGAACAACAAAAGCAAAACCAATAGATTCATTTCAAATTTCCAAACAAATGCTCAGAAAGATGTCTTTCAGACTTCAAACATGTAAGTAAATTTATGTTGTTTAATACCTATTAAATCACCGATTTTTCTCTTGAACCTGTTTTCTTTCTTTATTTTTTCTTTGAAGAACTGAAAATAAAATTGACCAATCACAGCTAAGGAAAAAGTTCCCCAATCTCGTTAATATAAAAGTTAACCCTAATTAATAAATCATTTATGATCTTTCTTATAATATATTTAATAAATTTTGTCCTAATTTATTCTGAAATTAAAATATTTTGCTGTTTTAACTTTTCTTTTCAATTTGATTTACTGCCAAAAAATTCAAAGCACTAAAACTGGCATTGCCTGCACAAAGAAGAAAACTAGCTAGTTTTTTTTCAAAGCGTTTTTTTTCTGATCTGATGGCTTTTATCGATATGGAGTTATAGGGTGCCATTGGTTTTGTTTATGTGTAGTGGCTGTTATTTTTATTCATTATGTGACGGAACTGTTTGTAAACAGTGTTTTCGGCACGTTTTTAGCAATAAGGATGCTGTTTTCAAATCAATGGAAGAGCAAAAAAAGGTAATTGATATCCATGAATTTTTTGTGAATTAAGATCTACTAAAGCCCATTGTTTATTGTGCGTCGCGTATTTCGCGAAAATTGAAAATTTATTTTTTAATGTTTTCCCATGTGTTACAAAATTATGGCTATTGGTTTATTATTCCTAAAACGCAGCAATTAAAGAGAAATTTGCGATGGAGCATAACTTTTTACCAACGGATCTTCCGACCCAAGTTCCCAGCTTGGCTGCGGCTATCGCGATGAGCTCTTGTGCTTACGCTTATAGCATTTTTACCGATCATCCTATGATGGAAAAACCTCCAATGCTACAAATTCCAAGCAGCACAGCACGCACAGAAGGTGAAGTTCCAAATCAGAATTCTTATTTAACTACCGCACCGTCGAACGGAAATATAAGCAGAGTTGTCAATCATAACGTGTCTGCCGCAGGTGGTCCAGTTGATCGAGAAGAGAATAAGAAAGCGAAAATATTTCCCTGCGAAGTTTGCGGGAAAAAATTTTCGCAGAAAGGTAATTTAAAAAATCATATGTTCTGTCATTCAAAAATTAAGCCATTTAATTGTGAGGTGTGTGGGAAGGGTTTCACGCAGAAATCTACCATGGATTACCACAGAAGCATACACCAAGGGTTAAAACCATTTAGTTGTGAAATCTGTGGCAAGAGTTTCACGCAAAAAGGGAATTTGAAAACACATCTTATTTCTCATTCTGGCACTAAGCCATATTCTTGTGAAATTTGTGGCAGAGGTTTTGCCCAAAGAGGTAACATGAAAACACATCTCAGAACTCATTATGGTGAAAAGCCCTTTGAATGTGAAGTCTGTGGCAAACGATTCACTCTTAAAGGTAATTTAAATACTCATATACTGTCTCATAAAGGAATTAAGCCATTTTCATGTGAGATTTGCGGAAAGACTTTTGCTCAAAAATTAAGTATGGAATATCATATGAATAGTCACACAGGAAACAAACCATACAAATGTGCGGTTTGTGGGAAGTGTTTTACCCAAAAAGGTAATATGAAAACTCACATGAGATCCCATAGTGGTGAAAAACATCATGCCTGTCAAATTTGTGGAAAGTGTTTCACGCAAAAAGGTAACATGAAAACCCATATGAAGTTACATTGCCGTCCACCTGATGTTGATAAGCCTTATCAATGTGGTATTTGCTGCAAATCCTTTGTCACCAGATCTAGTTTAGAATGTCATATGGCAAATCATGTAAATAGAGGTATTACTGGTCCTAACAATAAAGCCATTGCTGGTACTACCCCTACATTATCAGTAAATCGTCGTGGTCGACCACCTAATGATTTATCTCTTAAACAATTAAATGAGCATTTAGCTAAACAAGCAAATGACTTATCAATGCGACAGCAAATGAATGAAACAATATACAAGCAAGAAACCCCTGATCATAATAATAAACAAATTAATGATCATTCAATTAGGCAGATTAATGATCAGATGTGCAAGACAGAAAATCCTGTCTCTTTAAGAACTTTAAATGATCATCTAATGAAAGCTGGAAATTCATCTTTTTCAAAACCAAATGATTCATTTAGTAAGCAAGGGAATGAATTATTAGGAAGAGCACTGAATGATCATTTTGGGAGATCAGGGAATGAAGCATTATATAGATCTCTTCATGAACATATGGGAAGACCAGGACATGACTTTTTACGACAATCTTTAAATGGACATTTAGGAAGATTAGGCAATGAAACATTAAACAGACATGTAAATGAACAGTTAGAAAGATCATTATCTGGCCAATTAGGAAGGTTAAGTACAAATTACTTAGCTTCTACCAGTAGTGAAGCCATGCCAAGATTGAGCAATGAACAACTCATAAGAAATGAACAAATGAGAAGACACGTTAATGAGCAAATGTTAAGACCATCTAATGATCACATGAACAGGGCCAATTCTGAGCATCTGAACAGACAAGCAAATGAGCACATGGGACGACCTAACAATGACCATTTAGGAAGGTCCAATAATGATCATATGGGGAGACCTAGTGATCATATGGGACGACCTACAAATGATCATATGGTTAGACCTGGATCAAGTGATCATTTGGGAAGACCAAATAATGAACTAATTAGTAGACCGCCAAGTGAACATATGGTTAGACAAAACAGCGATCATATGAGTAGACAAAATGATCATTTAGCTCATTCTAACAGTGAACATTTGAGTAGACAAAATACTGAACATATGAATAGATCAAATGAACATATGAGTAGACAAAATAATGAACACATGGGTAGACCAAATAATGAGCATTTGAGTAGATCCCATTTAGAAGAACACATGGGTCATTCAAATGAACACTTAGGTAGACCTAATAATGATCATTTAGGCCAACCTGGTAATGAACATTTAGGCAATTTAAATAATGATCATCTTGTTAATGATATGAGCAGGCCTGTGAATGAGTTAATAAGTAGATCCAACAGTGAGCACATGGTACAATCTGGAAATGATCACATCGGAAGACCTAATAATGATCACATGGTCCAGTCTGGAAGTGATCACATGGGTAGAGCTAACAATGATCATTTGTCAAGCAGACCTGGAAGTGATCATATGGGAAGACCTAATCATGATCATATACCTAAATCATCTAATGAACTTATGATGAGTCCTAACCATGAACATTTTGGAAATGCTCGAAATGAACGCTTTGACAGAGTGAATGATCATATAGATAACGTAGCTAATGAACATATAGGAACTGTAAATAAAGACCATTTTTCTAGACCAGCTTCTGATCACCACAGTAGAAATGAACTCTTAAATAGCCCTCATAATGAGCACCTTGTAAGACCAGGCAGTGCGCATCTTGGAATAGTTGATGAGCCTGTTTGTAGTAATGGTAGTGATCATTTAGACAGGCCTTCTAGAAATGCATCTGTGGATCCTACGGTAAGTGATAGTTTGCCAGAACCAGAAACTATATTGAGAAGCCAGGAAAATGAATTACCTGTGCCACTCACTCAGAATTAGTACTTTAGAGGACTTCTAGAAAATTACTGACATGCTTTGTATTAGTGCTTTACTTACAAACTTTGCTTCTATCAGCAACTGAATATGTTTTTCTTCTGTTTTGTATTTTAATCATAAATGAAGTTAGTGTTAAAGTATGCTGAAAGCAATGGCTGCCACTACACATAGCACCAAGAGCCACGATAACTGGTAGAACTTATAGTTTTAAGGAGATAAACAGCAACCCAGTTTTTGTCATTTGAATACTTTTTATACAGAGCTTATCACATAGGAAAAAATGTTATGCAATAATAATTCATGAGCATCAAATATTATTTTACTTACACACCTGATTATTAAGGTGAAATGAAAACATAGTTCCATGACTGTTGTTCACAAATATATCAGCACACTAATTGCATTTTGTAGTATAGAATAACTTTGTTGAGTTCCAATCTGTTGTTACAGAAGTCATACAAACCAATCAAGTTTCCTATGCACTTATTTCATTGCTTCTGGTACAACTGATTGGTTCTTGTTTCCCACCTTGTAAACTGTCTTGTAGAAATTCTCAAGGATTATAAGAATGGCTCAATTTCATTACAATTTGTTTCTTTTACAGCATATGGTGGCTTGTAAAGCTGCATTTCATCATTACATATTTTTAAGTAATATAACATCATTTGATTTAAAAATAGTTTTTTGACACAAAAAGTGATATTGTTAAAAATGTCGAACATGATATGTCTTCTTGCTAAGTTGTCTTTTATTCCAAATACATAATGCATTAGCTGACTGTTTATATATAAACTAATGAATAAGCTATTGCATTTGTAAGTCATATCATCTTCTTCATTACAATAATTTAATAATTGTCTTTTTCACCTTAATTATATCAAAAATTAATTTCATATTCTAGCTATCTAAAATCACTTCATAGAAAAAAGGGTGCCTGTTAAAATGATAGTTTTTTATTGTTTTCTACTGCAGTATCAACATATGTACACATTTCATAAGGATATCATTTTGTGTGCATTAATGTTTTTTATTGGCAAAATTTGTTTTTTAATCATATAGAAAATTATTTGTGGATATTGTGCTTTTAAATATATTTCTGATTGAATTATAAGAAAACTAGAAGTTTTCAAATAACCCTAACCTTGTATTTTAGTTAATTTTTATATTTTGTGAATATAATTTTTTTATATTTATTTTAAAATGGTGAAAAGTAAAAAAAAAAAAAAAAAACTTAATAAAATATAAAATATTTGTCTTCAAAAATTTTATAATTATTTTAATCACAAAAATTATTATTTTACTTATAATTCTGTAGTTATTTTCTGCCATAAAATTTTATAACAAATGTTATTTTGAGAAAGAAAGATTAATAATAAGATTATTTTGAAAAATACGTATAGCATTTTATATTGTTGTTAAGAAGATTCAGTTATTAAAGTTTATCATATTATGATCAAGGACTACATTATATTTATTTTATGTTATAAAATTGATTAAAAATGTGAAAAAATTAAAATTTAAAATTATTTTATGATCTAATTTTAAAACTTTTTTATTTTGAAATTATTGACTGGGATCATTCTAGAAAGTTTTTAATGGCCAAAAAATGAACTAATGAAAATTGATGTCTTTCTTTCTTAATAACTTATGCCTTGTTTTTTTATACTATATTGTTACTAATAACAAAATATAAATATTACTAATAACTTATAATTTTAAATATATTTTTGTATTAATTGTTATAAAGCTAATTTTTTAAAAGATGTTCAATCATAGTTTTTCTTTTTAAATAAGCATCTATTTTTCAACCTGTGCTAAATCTCTATCATGTATTTAAAACTAGAATGATTCCTATTAGGAAATAATCTACTTGTTTCTGTTTAGAATAAATTTATGTATATTATCAATGAATTGCATTCAAGCAATATGCTAAAATCTTGCGTTATATGATAGTATAATTAGTTATAAAAATCTGGTGTTAATCAACTGTATAAAAAGTATTGGTTGTTTTCATAAAACATTAATTCATGTAGAAATTAGAAATCCAATAATTGAATTAATTCTATCTTTAAATTACATAAAACTGTTAGTTTTTTCAAAGTAATAAATATTTTGTTTGCATTGTAAGTTTTGTTCTTAACAAATATCTGATTAATTTTAAGTTCTGAAAAATATGGATTTTTTAGTATATTAGAATTGTTATTTTTCTGTCTCAGCTTTGTTATTGGTTACCATATAATGTTGTTACTTTCATTCATTCACTCATAATTTTGTTTGTTGTTGTATTAATTGTTAAAGAAATTTTAATTTTTATGCTTTTTACATTGATTTCTGTATTGTTAATTCTTTAAGTTTTCTATATTTGCCTCCAGAACTTATTAATTGTAACATTTTACTTGTGAGTTATTTTTTTGTTAAAAGGATTTTGACTTAGATTAAAATATAAGGAAAATCCTAGGAAATTTAAGAGAATTGTAAAGAAAGTCAAATTATTAATTATTAAAATTTTTTTCAAATAGGTAATTCAGATATTAAAAAAATTACCATATAACTTTGTTATTATTATAAGAATTTTGCTGCAATATAATGAAATTATTTGTTTTTGATTTGCCATTTCATTTTTATAAACTAAGTTATTTTAATTTTGATACTATAATTATAATTGCTTTTATATAATCTGAATTTATCCCGGTGATTTGACTAATTTTAACCTTTAATATTGCTTGTTAAGAACATATTATGTTTAAATATGGAATAAGATAATTTAAAGCTTTTCCTTTTATATTTAATTGTTGAAGTTTTTGCAATTCTTTTTACTAATTTATAAATAAACTTTTGCTTCTGGTCCAGTCATAAATTTTTTCAGTATTGTTTTATGTTTCTTTAAACTATTTCAGCTAATTGCAGGATGATTATAGTTCTATGAATAGTTTATTATATTAAAGAAAATTGAATGGTTTGGACAAGGAAGCTTTCTATGGGATTAAAAAATTTTCTTTTTAAAGTCTTGCATTTGCTAAAATCTATACGTACTAAATAAAAATATACTTTTTGCTGCACAATTTTGCTTGTGCATATGAAATTTGAAAATATAAATGAATTTATTTAATATATATAATGAATATGAATGAAATTTATTTTGATTATTTTTAAATAAAAAACTTTTTTATATGTTGTAAGGTTAATAAAAAAGTGTTTACTGTCATTAATCAAATTTGTGCAGTTTAATATAATTATCAGTAACTATTCACAGTAAAAGAAACAGCTATAGTTGTTCATAAAAAGAGAATTATATCAATCAAAGTAAAAACAATGACAATTCTAATTTTCTAGCTTTGGTGTTATTAATTTTTTAATTAATCTTTGGGATTTTCAGTTAATTTTCTGGATTTTCAGTTTGTAAATTAATATGTATGTTAAAATGATACATTCTCTAAAGTAAAATTTTTTAAGAACTATCCTGGCTGCTGATTATTGTAAAATTTTATTTATTTAATATCTAAAATAATTTTCTCTCTCGGATTCTTCCTATCCAAGCATCTACCTCTGTAAACTGCTAATTTTTTTTAAACTTTATTGAATTAATTCTATTGCTGCTACTATATTCTAAAATGCTTATCAACAATTTGTTTATTTATTCAAGGTGAATTTATTTTATTCAGGGATATCAAACTAATAGTCCCACAGGGTTCTTTAATACATAATTTCCTTACATTAAAAACAAACAAATGACATACATGTCCAATTTAGTGATCCATCGTTTAAGTACTTGAATAAATTTTGCTTTATTGAAAGCTAATTTTATAGCATTTTTGTTCCCATTTCTAATGCATCTTTTTTGAAAAAAAAAAAAAAAAAAAAAAAAAAGTTGTATTCTAGTTCATGTTTAATTTATTATTGCTTTTTTACAAAATAATAATTAAAATTTTTTATATTGTTTAGTGATTTAGTTTCTCGTCAGTACAACTTTGACTTTGTCAGTTGAGTTTTCATAGTGGTTCAATATCCACTTCAAATTTTATACTTCAGATGAATTAGCTACTATGTGAAAAAATGACAATAAAATAACAAAGTAGTCTTCTTTGTATTCTTGTTTATCTTTAGATTGATTGTAAATTAATAAAGTAATTTAAAAATCATTTTAAACTCCTTTATGCTATTTTTTAAAGTGTGCTTGCATAAGCTTCTATCATAAAGAAAATACTTGAAATTTAATTTTCTGATTTTGTTATGCTACAAATTGATCAAAATAGTTGTATCTGATGGAGAAATTTAAATTCTGTGTTTATCATTTATGTCTGAAATAAAATATGTTTCACAATATATATATATATATATTAAAAATTGTCAGCTCTCAATTGTTAGTCAATTTATTAACAAAAAAGGTATGGATATGAATATTAGGTATTTTACTTCATTTATTAATGTTTCAAATTAATCAAAATTATATGGCTTCATATAAATAGTAAGAACTAAAATTAGGTATATTATAGTATTGATATTTTAAAATTCCTTTAAATAATAAAGCAAATTGTATTTAAAATTATGACTTTTATTTTATTTCCTCTCGCAATAATTGGTGCAAATTATATTAATTTAAATTGAATTTTATTATATTCTTACTATAGTTCTAAGCAGACATTCATGCTAAAAAAGTTAACAGAAATATTACAACACAGTAAAAATGATTATGTTTCAAATTTTGTACAATGTTGCCAAATTTTATTTTTCTGCCAACAATAGTTTCATTTTAACTGCGAAGGAAGATGCTCTAGAAATTTTGTATTAAAATTAATGAATATTTCTTAAATCATTCATTACTTATTAGAGTTAATAAATTTGAAGCAAATATTCTTGAAGAAACTTATTTGTGCATGATCTTTTCTAGCAGTCCATTAAACATTTCATGTCATTGCATTTTAATCAATTCTTAAAGTTTCAATAGAAAGATTTGAATTATTTAGAAAATTGAATAATTAAAGAATTGATATTTTGGTAACTTGTTATTAGAACAGTGTAACAAAGATACAGCTTTGTTTGAAATATTTAATCTTTTTTTCAAGTATATTTTAAAGGCACCCAAACAGTTACTTTCATTTTGACTTACTGTCTCATATTTTATTAGTATTTACAAGCAATACTTAATTATTTGAAACAACAATTTCATAAAAATTTAATTTTCTAATTGTTGAATAAATGCAATGAAAACTTTTTATGAAAACAACCGAATTATATTGGTATTTATTTAATACTTTTGTTAATTATCAATATTGAAAAAGTTACTCATCAAACATTGAAATTTTTATTGATTTAAAACAAAAGTGTATTTTAAATAAAATTATTTAGTTTTTATTCCCAGATTTTTTTTCATTATTTTTTAATCATACTTTTTTATGCTTAATTTCAGAGCAAATATGATTTCTTTTTTATTTAAATCAAGAAGAGACATCAAATTTATTTAGGCAACTATTTGAGATTGTCATTTGTGTCCTAAATCTGTCATTGATTAATTATCATATTTTAACATTAAAAATGTTGCTTGTTGAATTTTTTCAGTTTTATTCAACTTAAGTTTAATGTAAAAATTCTTCTTTTTACTCTGACAGTTTAAAATAGTGTTGTATGTATACAAATTGCTTGAATTTAAGATGGCGGTGCTTTAATTGTTATTTTATGTTTATATTGTATTTAACTGTTTTTATCTTACAATGTATTGTACTGTCGAGCAATTGTGTATCTTTAGTTACTAAATGAATGAGGAACATTTGCTATGCAAAAATTGTTGTAGTGTGCCATTATTAGACTGTCAGTTTCTACAGGGTAGTTAATGTTATATGGAAATAGATGTGTTTGTAGTTTGTTTACTTACAGCCGGTGTATTGTAAATATATATTTGTCTCATAGCAAAAATGTTCAAAGTATACTATAAAAAGCAATTTTCTCTAATAGTTTTAAAATTTTATCTAGATATTAGCTCAAATTAAAAAATTTTTGATATTACTTTTTTTTCTTTTTTTACTTTAAAAATATCCTTGACAAAATACATTGATGGCTGTTTAACAAATACTTTATTGTTCTCTTAATAATCAACTTTCTGCTGAGGTATATAATGATTAAATAACTTTTTAATTTATTATAATTTTTTTAAAATTTATTCCTCATTTTCTATGATTTTGCTAGTATATTTGAAATATAAAAATATTAATATTGAATTTTCTGATTCCAATTGTGGAGAAATAATTTTTTTTAGGTAGATAGATATTGCTCAAAGCTATAAACTTGAATTAATTCAAATTTTATTGGAATTTGTTGATGAATTATTTTATATAAATCATACTTGTGTATTTTTCATGAAAATCTTAAAAGCAAAGCAATTTTGAAAATGTACATAAGTGCATACAAAATTAGAGTTAAAGTTCTATATACATTTATTTTAATTTAAAATTTTATTATTAGAAAAATGTAAAAACATCAAAATTAAAATTTCATAAAAAATTATTTAAATTTTTTTTTAAATGCATGTTTCTTTAAATTATAATCTTAGTCAAAAAAATTCAAAATTTTTCATTCATTTATGGAAATATTTTTACCAAATTATTGAAATTATTTAAAATTTTGGAAAATACATTGTAAAAATTGAAAATTATTACAATGTGTGCATTATGTGCTTTTATTTGTTAAAGTTATTTCTGTTTTTTTATTCTATTTTTCTTTAAGCCCTATGCATTTTGAAAGGATATTTTTTTTAAAATTTTTTATTTACAAGTTTGAATTTCAGTTTATTTGAAGACTATTTTTCTAAAGCTTTGAAATCATTATTTAAGCTTTCTTTTCTATTAAAAGTAGCAATGTTATTGAAACATTTGTCAATTTATAGAAAATTTTTTACTAAAATATGTCCTTGTGAAAATAAGTAGATATCTATAGGCTATATTCGACTCTTGTAATAATCTTTTATAGAGAGTAGTTTGTTTTGAGACACGATATGCACAGCTAAATGTAATCTTTTTTTAAATTTTAAGCAAAATTTGTCTTTTTGTTTAATGTAGGGATATTTTTCTTACAGTATAGATTTAGATTTTATTACTTTTGCATTGAAGGTTAACTTACAGTGTTCTAGTTCAACTTTACTTTTTGTTTCATACACATTATATGCTATCTTTAAATTAGTTTAATGAATTCTAATTATGAATACATGATTTTTTATTCTTGTATTTATTTATATTAAATAATCAAAATTTTTGCCTAATTTTGTGTTCTGTATTTAGTAATAAAGCTATGAAGTTTCAGATATAATCTCTAGGAAAAACTTCTGCAGCACTTTATTAAGCATAAAATGCAAAAAAGAACATAATTTTAGGCAAAATGTTTTGTTGCAAATAAATGTTAGAACAAATATTTGTATGAAAAAGTTTAGAAAAAAATTTTTTTTTATTTATGTTAGAAATTTTGTGCGACATTTACTATACATTGTTTTTGAATTAATGTAATAGTATACAGTTTTGCTTTTACTACTTACTTTTTATATTATTTTGCTGAAATTTAAAAGGGGTAAATAATTGTGTTTATTATATCAATGTACATGTTATCTGGCTTTTGTTTGATTTGTTTTAATTAAAATTATGGTGGTTGCTTTTTATTATTGTATGTTATGTATTCCATTGTCAAAGCCTTGCATAACGTGTCTCTTGTTTTGTGTATTTGCTTATTCTGTGGAGAAAAGCAAAATGTTGTGCGTGTACATATATGTCTGTGTGATTTCATACAATTTTCATTAATTCTTAAGAAGCTTTTAATTTTCCTTTTTTGTATTGTTTTGCTCGATCATTATAGTTGCGATAAATTACAATTAGTAAGCACTTAAGGTGTAGTTTTTATATTTAAACTTAACATCTGGTTATTTTGGGTTTGTTATGTTATTAAAATCTTTTTTGTGCTTTGCAGATTGTTATCTTTATTAAACTACATATTAACAGAAACAATGAGAAATTTTTATTGAATTAAGATTTTATATAAATTTTTTTACACATAACATTGAAAAGTAAATAAATTTTTATTTTTAAAACAAAAAAAAGTATATTACTATCAAATTATTTTCATTAAATTACACAGATAATTCAATTTTTATGATCTTTTAACATTGTGATCATTTATAATGAAATCTGATTTTTCATTTGTTTGAGTATTTATATTAAAAACATTTTTAATCACTCATAAGTTAATCTTTGAATATCTATGTTTTGATTAGATTTGATTTTTTATGGTAGAGATTAAAAACTAGAGTTCATGAAATAAAAAGAATAGGATGACTTTTATTCTACTATTAAAATATAACAAGGTAATCTTTCTTAAGATTTCATTTCAGAATGCAAAAGTATTATATATGAATCCTATATTAGTATTTAATTATTGAATATACCAACTGTTACTTGATTGATTTATTTTTATATATCTGTATATAGATTTTGATGTATGAAACAGCTCATGTGGTTAACATCTTTTAAAATGTGTAAGAAGGGAATGAAAAATTTGATTATCTGCAAGTCAGAATTGTGCATTATAATTGTTAATTTTTGCACTCTTAATACACATAAGAAGTTACAGAATAACATTTTAACTTTAATAATTTGTTAGTAATAAAATGAATGCTGAAGTAATTATTTTCCCATTTTCAAATATATGGGATGAAACAGGGATACATGGCATTTAAACATGAAAGGAAACAACAGAAAAACTACTCTCATTGATGTAACATAAATTTGCAAAAATTAACTGCAGCTAGTAACTTTATTTTGTATTTCATTTTGCAATTTATGAATAGTTTTAATATGTAATTAAACAATTGGAATATTTTTAAAATTATACATTTAATAAAAATACCAACATTTGCTAATTGCTGTATTTGCAAAAATGCATTACAATATTGATATAAATTATTTTTATCCTTCTTATGTTTTCTTTATTAGGTTTTAAAAAGACGTATTTTACATTAATATCGCAGCACATAACTCAGAAGATTTATTTAAAAAATTTGCTAAAACATTCAAACATATAAGTCAAAATACTTGTCAATCTCTTGAAAATTTATATCAATTCGCAAACATTTAAGCAGCATTATTCAGTATCTTGTTCCCATCATGGTAGATTTCCAAGTCAATAGATATTTTGAAAGTATTAACAAAAAAAACGAGTGTTGGGTTTAAATTCAAGTGTTATCTTAAAATTATAAAATTTGTTGCCTTTGTGAAATATTTTTTATTCGAGTTGTATTATTGAAAAGAAAACTATTTCTTCAATTAAAGAAAATAAATTTCCAAAGTTTTTAAAGTTTTCCAAATCATAACATTCTATATATTTAGCATGTATTTCCTCACTGATCTTCAATTTGATATATTACAATAAGATTCCTATTTTAATTCTGAACAATTTACTTTTTGTTTTAAGTGATATTTTATTGAATACTAATTCATAACAGTTTTTGCTTGTTAATAGGTGATGTGCAGTGAAAAGTTTTGAAAATGCATTAAAAATCTGACGTATAGAGATTGATGTTTCAGTTTAATAAACATTTAAAATATTTTAATTAAAAAGCAAATTTACCACATTAAAAATTTTGTAATAAAACTTTTTCCATGTCTGATTTTTAGAAAATTGGATATAATAATTATAGTTAAACATTTCTTAATTTTCTGTAATGAATATACATATATAAGAATAAGAATAGAAAAAGTGAAAATGTTTTAATGATCACTTAATATATTAATCCAAAATATCAACTAAAATCAGCAATTTTTTATTACATATTTACAATACATAAGTTATCATTGACTTTTTCCACTTTTAAATATTTTACCAGTTGCTAAAGTCAAATTTACCCGTAATTATTCTCTTTTTCTTAACTTCAGGTACATCATCATCAATTGGTTTTTCCCTGAAAAAAAAAATAATAATAAATAAATAAAATTGTCAATTTTTGTTTACTTATACTTAGATGTATTCCTGAGTGCAAAAATAAGTTTCTACTGAAAATGAAGCTTGAGACATTACTGCCTTCCATTGTTAACTTTTTGAAATTTTGTTATTTTGCACATTAAATAAGGAACATTTTGTCAATTTGAAAATTAATAACTAAAATTTATATGACATTTGGTGTTTTATATAAAAGTTAACTGCAATATTTCAAATGAGCAGAAGTTAAATGTATATGTTATACATATGCATTTAGCTTCTGCTTCTTTAATTGTTTATTTGCATTGAATTATGAATATTTTTAATAAATTCTAGTGATACATAAAATTGAAGAGTCTAAGTATTAAAAACACAAACTGTTATTTGTTTCAATGTAGTTCCAAATATAGTATAAAAAATAAGCAAAGTTATAAAAAAAGAAAAAAAAATTAATCTTTTTGATATATATATATATATATATATATAGTAAAATTAATTTTAAAGTCAATGATTTAAAATGCCTAATTATTTTAGGGAACATGTAAATATTTGTGAGTTTGACAAATGTAGGTAAAAATCCGATATTATTAATTTAAAGAAAAATGCATGAAGTAATCAAAATTACTCTCTGGCAAAATAGATAAAATATGATTTTAAAATACAATATGAAAGTTCTTTGTTTAGTTATATGGAAGAAAATATTATTAATACTCTTCAGCTCCACAATCTATGCAGGATTCTGTGGCCTCTTTCTCTAAATAGCTCCACTCTTTCTGATCTATATCTTTTTCATATCCTCTTCCACCTAGTCAAGTCATCTCTTTAGGACGTCCAACCTTTTTTTTTTCAACTTCCAGTGTTTCTCTACATATTTTCTTTGTTGCTGTTTCATTCCAGGTGCCCAAGTCATTGTGTATGTATATATATTATTATATATACTGTATTTTCTTTATTGAGCTTAATTCTAAATTACACCTAATCTTCCACAAATCTTAATTCCTAATTGGTCCAAATATTTTTCTTAAAATTAATAAGCAATTTTCCTTCTGAGTAGTAATCCAAATTTTTGCTGTATAAGTTACAATAGGTCTGATTATAATAACAGCTTAAACACAGAAAAGCAATATCTATGTCCAGCAATCAGTCTAACTTTAATCTTGGGGTTTATATCTTTTTTTACAATAATAATTGAATCTAGGTATTTAAATTCAGCCCCCTTTTTAAAAGAGAACTTGGTGTTTACGTCACTGGTAGCCGAATCACATCCTTCAGACATGTACAGAAGAAAATAATCACTTAAAATTGTTTCTTAATATATCAAGCAATCAGATAAGTTCTATCATCTTTATGGCAAATTTCAACATCCTCTGCTATACACAGCTTTAGTACTTTTAGAACATTTAAAAAAAAATTTGCTCTTTTAAGCTTTAGATATTTTTAGTTTTTAAATCCAATTTTTTTTTTAAAAAAAAAAACTTTTCAATTAGTTTTTTATTTAATAAAACATACTGCTAAATAATTTACATATAATTTTTTGCAACATATAATGACATGTGATTTATAGCTAAAGTGGATTACACCAATTTCATAAAGATTCTAAACCGCGATTACTCATTGCAAGTATGCCTACAATATTTGTACTTGAATCTATTGATTGTAATCACTCAGATGTAAGTTGGAAATTAGTTTAGGTAGGCGAAATTAAACATAGATTGCTTAAAAAAAATCCAGTACTTTAATATTAGTGCAGTTAGTTATCCACAATTCTAAAGATTAACGATTTTCCAAATAAAATGTTAGTCAAAGCTTTTCATCCATAAAATAAATAAAAAAAAATAACCAAAAAAAGCATCAGGTGATGAAAAACAGAAGCAAAAGTATATGGGCTTGAATTCATAAAAGAGATTTTTAAATGTTTAATTTGTAAACGAGATCTATAGAGCCATGTTAAGAATAAGCTATTTCATTGTAAAATTAAGAGTGCTCATAAATTAGAGGTATAAAAATTACTGTCTTCTGTAATATGCTTTAAGTTAAAGTTTGATTTGTTCCTCTTTCTGTAGTTGCTTTTTTTTTTATATCAGAACTACTTGGGTATGGGTCAATTGTTTAAAGTAAGCCCTGATTCTTGTAAACATACATGCCCTTGGGTGAGAATCAAGACCATAGCGCTAAGAATTTAATTGTCAGCTTGGTAGCACAAATCAAAGAAAAAATTAAATGAAAAGTATCTGATTCCATTGCTTTAGTGAATGCATACTATTATAATTTTGTTTTTATTACCTGAGTCTTCTACTGTGAAAATATTTAGAAAAAGCCAATAACATATTTTTTTTATTCTGTGGCCACCTCCTGCATCTCTGCCATTAGTTGATAAGCAGCTGAATAAAGCAATGAAGCATAAGAATTAAAATTACTGTCTATAGAGGTGTCTTCAAGAAACTTTAAGTCAATGAGGCAATGCTTGAGGTTCCAATGCCTGATGACACAGAGAGCAATAGTTAGCGCTCTTGCCTTCGTTTCAACAATTCGTAGGTTCGAATTCCACCTTGGGCATGGATGTTTGTAGTGGTTTGAAATATACTTTAAACCGTAGGCCCCCATTTATTAACCCTCGTATGCAAAAATGACCGTTGAGCGACAAACAAACCAAACCAAAGACACAGAGAGCAAGCTGAATCCACGACTCCAATAAGATGTAAATGCTTCTGCAAATCATATTCGGTTAGATTAATAGACATGTTGCAGTTGTAATTGTCTAAAATCTGCCATCGAAAAAAAAATAATAATCATATTCGGTAAGCAAACACAAGTCAGCAACTCTAACAGATTGAGGCAGAGTACTGGGGATTCTATTACTTTGTTGAGCAAGACATTTCACTTCTTACCCACAGCTGCATTACTATTATAAAATACAGAGGGTATAAACACATTTTTAGAACGATTTCGAGAACGAATTAAAAAAAAGTAAATGTTTTAGAATAAAAATTTTTGGCAATAGCTTATTATTTGAAATGAAAAATATCGTTTGCTTCTTGTAAATTTATTCTTCTTTCAAAATGTCACATATAAACATGCTGTGAACTGAAGGATGTGTTTTTGCGCTTTCCGAAGACAAACGTTCTTATTCCAGAATTCAAAACTGTTGTGAATGCATAATATTAAAATTTCTAAGTGCAAAATAAGCAATATTATTAATCAGACAGGTAAAAACTGTCAATCATTATTTCTACATAGAAAGAAGACTCCAAACGAAAATCCGTAAAAGGTACGTACTGTTTCAAATGTTTCTAAAGTGAAATCGCTGGTAACAAGAGAAAATCCGCCAACACAGAAATCAATTGCAAAGTCTTTAGCTACATCTATGGGAACAATAAATAAAATAATAAACCAGTATTTACAACTTAAAAATGCTAAAAAACATAATGTTCACCAGCTTTTGCTGAGACATGTGGCTCAATGCAAAACATTTTGTAGAATTCTGTATGAAAATGGAAAAACATTGTGACCCTTGATGAAGCAAGGGTTTACCTAAATTACTAACAAAAAAAGGTCTTTTTACTATAGAAAAATGAGGAGAAAAAAATGTACAAACCCGTTTCCGTCAATGTAAAGAAAGTTTCAGTAAGGGATTTATGATTGTCGCAGGTTTCTCCCACAATGGAAAATTAAAAATAAAAAGAGTGGAAAGAAATGTTAAAATGAATTCATTGTACTATCAGGAGAAGGTTTTACGTCTAATATTTACAAAAGAAATTCCACTTCTTTATCCCGATGACTTTCAAAGAGAGAATCTTCATCAAGACAAAGTTATAAGTCATACTTCGAAAACTGCATTCCTTGGAAAAATGATGACTAATACAGGTATTGCATGTATACATTTTCAACATATTCATGCGATATCTCCTGATGTTTCACCTATGGACTATTGTGCCTTTGGTCTATTAAAAAAGGCTCTTTCTAAACGCAAACCCACCACGATAGATGGACTCTGGAAAGCAGTGTAGAAGAGGAATGGAAAGCAATACCCCTTGAAATATTGCGAAAAGCTCTTCTATCATGGAAATCACGAAGCAGATTTATAGTCCAGAAAAAAGGCTATCAGATCGAACATTTAAAAAAATAATCTTTAAATTTTAAACATTAATTAAACGGCCGCGAAATCGTTCTAAAAATGTGTTAATACCCTCTGTAGTAATTACTCTGTAAATTATTCTTCTGATGTTACACTGAGGCAAAATAGAGTCAGGTTGTGACATGAGGGATCCGACTTTAGCAAGCCTATATCTGCTGGTTTTCAAAAATGTTGCAATGGCTAGGAGTCCACTGGAAGGCAATGCCTTTCCTAGACATTTTAAATTTAATTAACTTTATTCTACAGGAATGAGCTAGTTCATTATAACCTTAACTTGTATACATAATTGTATTTATTGCACCCTATATTGCTGTAGCATTTTCTTTCAGATTTCAATCATACCTGTAATGTCCTATGATATTTTTGAAAAATTCCAAGTCTGAAGTTGCTTTAGTGATTTTTTTGGCAAATAAATAATGGAAAAAAGAAATATAAATTATCCACATAAGTGTGCTTTTAAGCTAATTAATTGTAAGAATTTTTTTTTACATTTCAAATTTAACATATAATTGATTTAGCGTTTCAAGATATTTTAAGAGTTTGCAAAAATATGTTTCCTCTATAAAACCAGATGTTGTACTTTTTCCTTCATTTCCTACTTTCTTTGAACTGGTCAAAAATCATCGGCTATTTCCTCTTTCTCATTAGGAAGATTTCTTAACTCCCTGAGAACTGTCACAATGCTAAGTTTGCAAGGATGTGTCACTTTCCACTTTACTACACTATGTAGGGTAGTATTTAACAGTTTGCTAGAATGAATTGCACATTGAAATAAAAGTGATAAAAACTAAAATGCATACCTCACTTATTTTTGCATATTTTTTAGAAAGTGAAAAATAATAAAATTGTGTTCAGAGTAATTTAAAATGAATGAAGAAATTTCTCATTGCTTCATGTTGAATTAGAAAATAATATGAAATACAAAAAATAACAATACACTGGAGGAAAAATTAGAAAGACACTCATATTTCATAAATCTAATTTTCATTTTATTTTCACTGAATAAGTTTGATCTACCTTTAATGAAATATTGTAATATAGTATTTAAGGATTACTGGTCTGTGAAAAAAGTAGGACACCTCTCATTTTAGAGTCTGTAGCAGTTTGATACGTTGAAAACATTGTTCTTTTAAATTGTCTTTCATTCAAAATATATATTTTGTTGAAAAAATCCTCACACAATTTTTGTATCGTTTAAATACCTAGTGGGAAGCTTTTAAGTGAATTTCAAAAAAGGCCAAATTGTGTCAGGCAAAAATGTGGGCAAACATGTAAGGGAAATAGCAAGGTACCTATTCATCAGTCCAAATGCTGCTTCTAATTTCTTGAAAAATCCAAAGAGTCAGAGGAAAGTAAGGAATGTCAGACATAAAAAATTGATACTACATGATCAAAGAAAAATCCTTAAATAACTTAAAAAAACAAGTAAAAGCATTACAAAGCACAAGACCCATCTGGAATCACACATGTAACCAGAAGAACACTTTACAACTACATAAAACGATCGAATAAATTTATATTCAATAAAAAAAGCACTATTTTAAATGGAACGAAAGGCATATTTAGCACTTGTTACTGTGGGCCAAAGAGCACATCCTGGATGAACTTGTTATTTTTTCTGATGTAGGAAAAAAAAATACAATTTAGGTGGTCCAGACGTTATCAATATTGGCACTGTCAGGGTACACAAGAAACTTATTCTACCAGACCGATAGGAGGCAGTTTAATAGTTTGGATAGCTGTTGAGTACAGTGGAAAGTTTAATCTAGTGTTTCTGGATGGAAGACAGAAACATTCAAATTTAAAATCAGTGTTTTTTCCCTATGGTGCTGAGCTAGGCGGTGAAAGTTGGATATTTCATCAATATGGAACATCAATTCACATGATCAATGATAATAAAAATTAGCTTGAAACAAATGATGTTCAGGTTTTGCCATAGTCTGCTAAAAGTCCTGACCGCAATATTGCCAAAAATATGTACTCAGTAACTTTCCAATGTGTTTATGCTAGAGGAAAGCAATATGAACATTTGATCGAACTTTGAGCTTTGAATTGTGTGCGTTTCAGATAGTTTTTGCTAAACCAAAATTCAAAACTTATATGATTCCCTATGGTGCTGAAGTAATTAGTCTTTGAAGTAATTAAAGCAAATAGCAGAAAAATTCTTCATTAACAAAACTTTTATTATTAATATTTAGAACTGTCCTACTTTTTTCACACAGTATGATGTGGTTGAAACTAATTTTTAATTGTAATAAGCAAATAATTTTTTATTTCATGTAAGAGATATAGTTATCTGATTGTAAATAAGTTTTCTAAAAGTGGACAAAAGTAAGATAAAAGAAGGACAAAAGTAAACTTAAGGAAGGAAGGAAGTGTTAGTAGAAACAAATTTAAAAATTCGGGAATCCATGGAAATGAGATAGTGATTCTCTAGCAAAATCCGCAATTTTCAGCCCTTATTGTCTGAAATCTATATCTCTCGAAAACTTTGGACAATACATAAAAAGAGCATTCCAGCTTAAAGGATTAAACATGTGGGAAGATAGCAAATATGCTTCCAATTTCTCACACTTGATAGCCATAAGCAAAAAGCACTTACTCTATTCCCTATCTCGTTTAGAAGATATATTGCTATCAAGGGTCCGTACCCGAACCTAGCCTACAAAATCTGTTCTATACAAATTCCACATGTCCCTCACAGACCGTTGTCTCTGTGGGAAGCCTGAAACAATCGATCATATTCTATTATCTTGTCCTTTACATAATGACCCGAGAAATGATCTACGTAAATCCTCGGGAATTAGAGCTTTATCATTTTCTTGGATGTTTGAACTGCCCTCAAATCTAAAAGTGAAAACTCGAGCTTTATGCGAATTCATGAAAAAAACTTACAGATTTTGACATGATAATACGTCATAAAAACGTCATCTAGTGCTTATCTATCATTGGAGAAATTTTGTCTCTGCTGATCGAAGAGGAACCATATTGTAATCCCATGAAACCTGTCTGCTGAGTGCTAATTTAGATCCGGCGACTTTGTATCAAATACAGCCATGAACAATCAACAATAAGAATCAATCTAACAATACGATACCAATCAATCAACTATTTGTGTGTCTTATCTTTTCAATGTGAGCTATAAGCTTTATGAGCAAAGAGCTCCAAAACTGCCGGCCACAACCCAACCAGAAATTTAAAAGTAAAAAAAAATTTTTGTGGTAATAAAATTACCTAATTTAATTATCTTAAAGACTAAAATTAAAAATGATATTTATTATACACAAACTTGCCTTTCATTTCTAAAATAGCTAATTCGAAGATAATTTCAGATTTCAATATTGGGGAAAATAACAAATGTTATAGATATTTTGCATTAAAATCATCCTCAGTTTTAATTTTCAAAGAAAAGACTTCAAGGAGTGGGACTGAAGTTATTAAGATCCATCCATTAGGGTGAAAGGAAAAGGAAGATGTTTTTACTATGAGCAAATATATGTTGCGCCCGATTTTAGGGTGTAAATCTTTGACGTACTAAGTATATCCCAGGCCACCTATAGGCTGCATAGTTCTGACGGATCTCTGCCGTCGCTTTCCGCTAATTGACCAGTTTGTTGAGACGTTACAAATACGTCGTGGACGCCGAGTCGGTTACGAAGTTTTCTGATGTTATTATTTAAAAATATAATTAAATTAGAAACTTTTATTTATTTTATACAAAACATATTTACTATTTTAAAATTAAATTTTGGCATTTCGAATTTAAATATTAGCAAGCATTTCTATTATAAAGGTTTATGCATTTGTTTAAGCGATTTTGATGGAGAAAAAAAATTACATTCATATTTTATGTTTTAAATACTTAATTTAAAGGCATTGTTCTTAACTGTTAACATAATTTCCAAGTTTATAATGTTTAATACCAGAACACTTATTTTGTCCTATTCTTCTTAAACTGCTTTCAAAAGTTTACGAAGTGTTGCAAGTCGACATTAGGATAATGTAGATTTTAACAGTCCAAAAGAACAAAAATTCATTGGTGATACATCAGGAGATAATGACAGAATATGTGATGGTATAATTTTGATTCCTGCTTCATATTCTATTTCTCTAAAGAAACAATTGTAGATTTCTATCTTGCTTTATCTTGATGCACTCCAACAGACTGATGATTATGGATAAAAATCTGCAAATTTATACTTAAAAATTGAAGTTATAAAATAAGTTCTTGACATTTTTTAAACTTTTATCTTACTTTCATATAGAAAACCTGTGACAATCATACTACTTTAGAAAAAAATTCTTTTAATTCTTTGAATCATGTGGCACAATTTTTTTTCCTCTTTTATGGTAATAAACTGATCTTTTCAGTTATGTGTGCAATCATTTAAGTAGAATCAATTTTCTTATATTGTTATGACATTTTTACATTTTTATAAAAAATTCATCAGTATGTTTTATGTTGATAGATTTGACACTGAGAAAGACTATGAACATTATATTTTTTTTGGTCTTTTTAAGATTCAAATCAGAGTTAACAATTTTATTTATAATTGAAACTCAGCAGTTTAATGTATTTCCAATATACCTTTGAGTTGGGTTTTTCTTTAGCATTAGATTTCACCTTTGAAACACTAGAAAAAAGTTTTCTGCTAGGATAAATATTTGGAATTTTTTTTCCTTTAGATACCCGATTAAGACGATTTTTTTCTTTACTATTTATATTTTCTATCATGGCTTTAGATACCAAAAACCAAGGTTTTTAGAGTTTTTCTGAATTTGTAAATACGAATAATCCTTTATGGGAAGAATGTAAATATGCATTCATTTTTTTAAAAGCATAATTTTGCATATTGACAAAAATTTTAAATATCTGAGATTAAATGAAACTTCTAAAAATATAACAGTGATGAAAATAAAATTTTCCAAACAAATGATTTTCTTCTACACTGAAATAAAATCTTTTGAAAAAGGTGAGAACAGCTCTGTAGATCAATATAATAAAAGTTAAATAATAGAGCGTATTATGAATATTAATGAAATAATTTTAATGGAAAATAAAGCCATACAAATTGCTTAACACTCAAAATTTTATAAAAAAAAATATATATAATGCATAATTAAAATAAAAATTAAATGATCTGGTCAATATTAAAAAAATAATTACAATGTGAATTCAGAATAACTTTTAATCAGGTAAGTATACTTATAACTCAATTCTGTGTGATGCAATCATATTATATCTCTAAATAGGAAATTCCCATAGCACAAGATAATATATGTCAGAAATTCTTAAAAGCTCTATACGAGCTATTGTGAAAACATAATTAAAAATGGAAGGCAGAGAGAGAAAAGATATTAAATACAAGATTTATATTATAATATTACCATGTATGTATGTACCATGTATATATATGTATGTATGTACCATATAATGTATGCAAATGAAATAAGATGATTGTTAAAAAAGCAAACAAACAATAAATTAGAGAAAACTGTTAATATTTATTTATTTGAAATAATATCCATGGATAGCTACACATTTTCCCCATCTTTCGGGCAATTTGTGAATACCACACCAAAAAATGATCGGTCTTTTGAAGCCAGCCATTAGCTAGCCAAGAATTAACGTTTTCGTAAGAAGTGAAGTGCTGGTCAGCCAATGCGTGTCCCAATGATACAAAAAGGTGGTAATCGGAAGAAGCCAAGCCTGGGGAATAAGCCGCATGCGCTAAGGGTTCCCAGCCGAGCGCCTTAACGATGTCCTTGGTTGGTTTAGCACGGTGGCTAGGTGTGTTGTCATCAAGGAAAATTATTTTGTGCTGCCGTTTCTTGTATTACTCGCGCTTTTCGAGTATAGCGTCGTTCAAATTGAGTTATTGTTGCTTGTAGCCGTCAGTTTTAACGGTTTTGCAGGGTTTGAGAAGCTCATAATACATTGGTCCCTCCTGGTCCCAGAAAATACACAGCATTGTCTTAAGGCCGAAGCGATTAGGCCTTACGGTCAATTTGGGCGGCGGTTCGAGGTCAACATATGATCGATTACGCTTGGGATTCTCAAAATAAATCCGTTTTATATCGCTAGTCACAATACGATGGAGAATAACTTGCGCTTGTAGCGGGCAAGCAGCATTTCGCACACGATTTTTCGGTTTTCCTGCTGATGGTCCATTAGCTCGTGTCTTTTTGTCTTGCCCATTGCTTTGAGACGACGGGAAACAGTGCTCTGGTGCAATGTTCTGCAAGATGTCATTGCATTTAGCCATCATCATCATTGAGTAATGCTTACAATTCAGCATCTTCAATTTTTTTTGCTGGTCTGCCACGCTTCTCATTTCTCATATCGAAATCACCACTTTGAAACTTTTCAAACCCCTTGAAGCACTGCGTACGGCTCAGAGCATTGCCATCCTAATTTTATATGCTTTTACAAGCATTTGATACGATTCAACAGCATTTTTCTTCAGATGGCAGCAAAAAATTAATGCTGCCCGCAAATCGTGGTGGGAAGGCATAAAATTTGACATTTTCAATACAGTAAAAAAAAAAAAATGCTGAATTTGTTCAAATGTAAACTAACATTAGTATCAAAGGTCAAACTATAAAAAAAGTCACGTGTCACGTTTTCGTAATGTTTGTACACAAAAAGTTGAAGACTTCATGTCTTATTCTGAAAACTAAAGCTAGATTTGGTTAAGGAGAATCTAGAGATCTGTAACCAATTTCTACTAAATGCAAATCCTTCTACTGACATGAAGTAAAAATACAAATAGCTCATTTTGCAAACCCGTGATATTTGTATCATTTGCTAAAAACAGATGAGTGTTTTTGTTTCAGATATTGTTGCAAATATTAAGTGAGTAGGAATACAGAAACCAGAATATGAATCAAAGAAAAGACATTTGTTTCAGTGACACTTTCTGAAATTTTCTTGCAAACAAGTTTATTTCAGAATTTTTACTTTTAGGCCTCTTAAAGTTATTTTTTTCTTGATGTAAATAAATAATTATTTCATTGACGAGAAATTATATTTTTATGAAAAAAGATAATTAAAGCTGTATGCAATGAATTATAATTGTTTTAAAATTAAGGTGGCAAGAATTTTGAAAATTAATGTAATCTTTGATAAGACCATGTATTTTTTAACACACTGAAGGAATGTAAGGAAATTAAGAAAAATCGTTCGCAATTTTTACGCAACACAAATTTTAAATTACAAATAAAAATTGATGACCCTGTGAAATTGTATGGATAATTATAATTATTTTTATATTTAAATACAATATTATATATTAGCAAAAATAATTAAGAATTTAAATTAATAAAATATTGCTTTACCCTAATTCTGAATTTATGTATTTTCCAACACCTTGATGATATGCTTTCAGCTTCTTAGTTTTAGGTTCCTCAATATGTATGATAGATTTTTCTGCATTGAGCTTCTCTTCTTCTCTTAGTTTTGCTAACTATGCATAGGAAATAAAATATTTCAAAAGTTAATACTAATTGTAAGTATATAATACGAGTAATAAAATATTTCAAAAGTCTTATATTTTATTCATCAATTATATTTTATGTGCTTTGTTATTCATCCGATGTTTCTACATTTATTAAATATGAAATTAATTAGTAGAATTTCATATCTAAGAAATGTAGAAACATTTGATAAATGAAAAAGTACATAAAGATGATCGAAATAATCTTAAATATCTTTTTAATTATTTGAGAAAAAAGCTTTCACGCTTTTAATGATAAGAAATAAAATTAAAGTTTTACAAATGAAATATTTTATTGGAGAAATTTAAAAAAGATGAAGTCTAATTTGATATTATTAAGTTCAAGAGACAATATGCTGAAGTAAATCTATTAAAATTCATTTTATTTTCACTCTTTTACAGTTACCAACTAAGCTTTCCAAAATAATTTTTTCAATGACTTTCACAAGAAATTGATAGTCATTACCAACCCAAGGTTTTTAAAATAATTTTGGAAAAGAAGTTACATTTAGCTAAAGCCTAAATTTTTAGGATTAGTATTCAACAGAAATTAGTAATTAGTTTACATTAAGTAAAAATAAAATAAGACCAAAAATGACTATATTTTGATACATAAGAGAGAACAATAGCATTATATGTGATCTGTCATAAATTAAAATAGTTGACTTCAGCCCAATTCTTTTACTTTAGAGACTTGTGCAGTCAAGATCTCATATGCAATACAGATTAATTTATACACTTAAATAAACTAGAACTATGTAATATTTCTATTTTATCAAGGGTAGAATAGAGTTTTTGAAAGTTACATTCTACATTTTTGCATTGCTACATTCAATTTATTTACAAATCATACATAAGCTATTAAAACATTTCAAGGAAGAAAATGTGAATATTAAAGATTAACAAAACTTAAGATAAGTTGTAAATATGTATTTTTCGTTCAAAAACCTTTTTTTAAATTTTCTTATGTTACAATATCCACATAAAATGAAAAAATACATCTTTCACTTTAGACAATAGAATTTTTGTGCAACATACTTAAGAACTAAATTAACTTAAAAATAAAGAGCTTTAACGTGAAAATACATAAGATAACAAGTTACTATAAGGTTTGAATTATTTATTTCTGAAAAAAAACTTATAAAACAATAAATATTTAAAATGCATTTGATGAATTCAAAACTTCCTAAATGGAGTACACTATAAAATTTTAAGATTTTATTTCTTTATTACTGTTATAAATCAATGTATTAAGTGATTAAGGTAAAAGCATTTGCAATGCTAATTGAATTATGTGTGTTGATGAACATTTTTCAAATTGAAAACCAAATTGAAATCTTCATAATATACTTATTCTTTGAATAGATTAAAAATAACTTGGCATTACAGCCATTACTATACCTGGTCATCAACTTCTTGAAATGGATCAACAAATATCACAATTTTTAATATCTTAATAGGTTCCTATATCAAAATAGAGATTATGTAATATAAATATTGTTTTCATTATGCATAACATTCAAATTACAATCACTTAATTACATATTTACATTAGTATAATTAATTTAAATTTTACAAAGGTATTCCATTGTTATTTTTTAGGATTCCTTTTAGCTTTTCATTTTTATATTTAAGGTTTATATTACTGTAATGTATAAATTTTAACATTTATACATTTTGTCGATTATAATGGATACACTTAAAAGTTTAAAAAGAACTTTTGGCAGCTGTATCATCACTAACAAGTTGCCTTGAGCAAATTATTTCAAATAGAAACTATTCTAAATTGTTCTGTGTAACAAAAATCAATACTTTTTTAATGTAGAGCAAATTTTGAAATAATAATTATTAATCCAAAAAGCATTGAATAATTTTTTTATAGAATAATTTTCTAAAATTTTTATAGCTTTTAAAATAATAAATATTTCTAGTTTACAAAAGATAACTCTTTGCGCATAATGCATTAAAAAATTAGTATTTTTAAAGAATTCTTGTCTACTCAAGCACTTTCATTTTTGGAAGACACACCAGGGTGTTGTTTACATGCACTTAAAAGTTCTATTGTAGTTAACACACTGGAAAAATATATGATCAATAATATCAAGATCCAAAGACTTTAAAATTATGAACCCAGATAGAGATTATAGAACAAGATAGATTGATGCCAAAATAGACAAGGATTATTTCAATTCTAATTTAACTCAGGATTTGTTAACTTACTTTATAATTCATGTAGTCATGAAATCAAACTTTGAAGGCTACACCTGATACAATTTGTTGTAATTATTTTTGCTAAGAATTATTAGTGTAAAAATTTCTTTTTTTCATTCCATTTAGTATTTTGTTGTTGCAATATTATTTATAACATTAGTACTATATATATACTGAATTTTCTTTTAATGAGTACGCATAAATATATTCAAAAATATATTTTAAATTTTATTTCTCCAATTTATTTTTAAAGCATATTAAAAGATATGTCATAAGAAAAAATCAAGATTCTGAGATTAACATGGCGATTCTGTAGTTCCAACATATTTTTCAAGCAGAGTGCTAATGCCAATGTGGCCTTTCTTCCAAAAAATTGCAATAGTTGTCACAAATAATGATAAATCATCAAAGCAGATGTAAAAATTACGAACATTTTAGATAGATTAATTTATGACTAAAAATCCAAACATTATAGAAGATTTCAGGGATTTTATTCTTTGATATGATGAAAAACTATCAGCATCACTAGAATTACCAACACTGGCAAATGCCATTCCAAAGTCTTAATGCAATTATTAAAGTATTATATTCAATGTTACACAAAATCTATTTTAATCACTTATTTAAACTTATTTGTTGATAACAAGTTCACATTTCTTAATTTGTAAATAATTAATATAACACTATAAATATTTTTAATTAACAAAATTTACTTACTTAAATATAAGTTTTATAAAATTTTACAAGGACATCAAAATTGAAAATTAGTTTCTTAATTTAAAGTTATATCATATAGAAAATGAAGCGATATATTTGGAAAATGAAATTTGAAGGCCTGAAAGAACATTTACAATAAAGGTAATGCTGACACCTTTATAAATGATTCAACACTTTTTTTAAATGAATGTATGAGTGTGCTGTATTTGTAATTTGTCATAGCTAAGAGTGCTTTATGAGAGAAAAATAACCCTTTCTCAAAACAGAATACATAAAATACATTCAATTTTTTATTTTTTGCATCATTTCTATTATGATTCCCAAGAAATGATTTTTGTTTTTGGTCTTCAAGTAATCTAAGGAGTGTAAAAATACTTTCAAATGTCTCAAATACTAAGAAAATAACAGTTCCTTTTTGCTTTTATTGAAACTAATGCCACAATAAATGCATTTTTAAAAAAATAAAAGACAGGATTGAAAATTAAAAAAAGAAAATAGTTAACAAAAAGTATTGATATCATTTACAATGAATTATTTCTCTAGAAAATAACACATTAAACATAACTTTTTTTTCTTCCAAAATTATGAAAATCAATTTCAGCTAAATAAGCAATGATAAATTTTTTGTTGAAAATCTCCTTTTATTTCTTTTTAAAAATAAATAAAGAACATGCCATTAGCATATTTTAAGTAAAGAAATGAAAAAAACATGTCTTTTCTTTCTTATTCACAAATTTAATGGATATTTAATTTTAAAAATGCAATGTTCTTTGTAATAAGTATAGAAAATAATAATATATTTATAAATACAGCTTTTATATAAACATGCAGAATTTTTTAAAAGTTGCACTTTAGGTTCCATGAATAATGCTACAAAAATATTTTTCTAGCTACATTTACCTCCAATGCTACTTATCAGCCCACCTACTGAATATTAATATTTAAATTTCCTAACCACTTTTAATTAAAGCTTTAATGTTTTGTTTCTAATCCTCTAGTTTAAAATAATTTCTGTATTTCATCAATTTCCAAAAATTTTTTAATTGGTAAATAATATATGCATAAAAACATAATAAAAACTTACATATAAAAATAATTAAAATATTGAAATAAGAAAAAATACTGAACGTAAGTAATTGGACATATAAATACATATTTTTATATGTGATATCATTAAATAATTTTAAAGAACATGAATAATGTATAAGTACAACTTACTATAGGTTTATCATCTTTATTAGTTTCAATTTTCTCCATTTTATTCAATGTTTCCAAACCACCAACAACTCTAAAAAAAATCATTATTATTTTTAAATTTTAATTGCATACTTGTAAATAATTAGTATTATAATTGTTATTTAGCAAGATATATTCAATTTGATAAATTAGATATAGTTAAAAATATAATAGTGCATAATGTGATACTTAATTAATAATTTGTAATTAATAAGAAAACTATCTAAGATCTAAAACATATTAGTTTTTGCACAAAATCGTCCTGATCAGTGTTTGTATCATGTTGAAAAAAAAGATAAATATTAAATCTTTCTTTTTTAAAAATTATTACAAATTTAAAATATCTATTGATCTTTCAAGGCTTAATGTCTCTAAACAGATGTGATGTGGACAAAAGGATGATACGTTCAGAGAAGAATTTTTTCATATTAATATCAAATCTTCACATAGTAGTTCAAAATTATGTATATGAAAGGATTTAAACATTTAATTAATAGGTATAATACAAATTTCTATCATATAACTATGCATACTTTTAATGGGAAATATAGTCTGAGTTATCCAACATTTCATTTACAAAAAACCTTATGTTGTTCTTAAAAATAAATAAAAAAAAATAAAAACCCCATTCTGTAAGTATGGTAATTTTATTCAAAATAAAATTAGCATAAACGTTGATTAAAAATATAAAAGATAACCATAAAAGCAATAAAAGATTAAACAAGGTGATGCAATTCTAACACTGATATTTATTTGAGAATATGTACATATGCTAATGGATATACTATAGTCTGCATTTTTTTTATTAATTTAATGACGTAATAAATTTGAAAGAGATAAATTTAAACTAAAAATTAAACTACATTAATTTTCAAACGCCTTATGGAAATTTAAAATAAACGCATATTTTTTTTTTTAAATATTACTTATAATATGCAGATTTTGTATATCTACCAAATTTCCCCCAATGTTATATTGAGAATGGTTACAAAGAGTGGAAGAAATTTATATATAAATGTTAGTCTCCAGCTAACTTAAGGTTATTTTCCGTTTGAAACTTTAATTAAAGTATAAGTAATTTAAATTGAAATTAATGCTAATTTCAACTTACTCTAAAGTTACTTAATGCATGATACATAATGTTTTGGAACTCTGTTAATTTTAGAACAAAAGTATAGTGTGTTTTTAATCTGTTCCTTTTTTAAAATTGTTATCTAAGTTTAATCACTGGAGGAAAAATATGTACAGCATTGGACCTTTCTTTCTTCAACATTCTCACTGAGTTACATTTTTTAAAAACTAAATTTATTATTATTATTTTTTCAATTTTAGAAAAATTATTTTCATTCATTGCAAGAAAAGAGTGTATGGTTTTCCCAAAATGTTTAAGATTAGAATGGATTGAAAAGCAACTTCAATATTTAATATGTAACTGAAGGAATTTAGTATTCTATGCCTTAAATGATTTACTTTTAACTGATTTATATGTGCATACATATATCAAATGAAATTGATTAAGAAAAGTAATTTAACAAAATACACTACTTAATTAAAATATTAAAAGTATTTGATAAAAAATATAACCTAAAAAGTTCATTTAGAATATATATCATTAAAATATAATTCAATGAAAAATAAATTTATTTTGAAGTTTCATTTGTTTCTTAAAAAAATAAGAAATTGAAGTATAATTACTTTCCAAAAATTGTATGCTTCTTATCTAAATGTTGGCAGGATCTGTAAGTTATGAAACTGAAAAGAAAATTGCAATTTATTAGGAATATTATTTGAAAATGAATATAAACAGAAAAATATTAAACTATAACTTACAATTGTGACTTATTAGTATTAGGTCCAGAATTAGCCATGCTGAGAATCCCTCTACCTTGATGACTTAAATTTGGGGCAAATTCATCTTTAAATGGTTTTTTCCATACTGATTCTCCACCTGTTCCAGTACCAGTAGGATCACCACCTTGAATCTGAATAAAATATTTTTTTATTTAAGATTCTTGAATTGAATGTAAATAAACTTTAAAAATATGTTTCATTGTGAATAAGATATGCATCTACAATGGTCACAAATTAATTTAACAAATTTATTAAGACAAATTCAGAGAAAAATTCTACACTGACAAATATAAATACAATAAGAAAACAGTTGTTATTTTGTAAAAATTGTTGTACAGATTATTCATCATTATCAAAAAAATTAAATACTAATTTTTTTCATTTTAGAATTTATTGGAATTAGAATCTAATCATAAAGAGTGACACATTTTGTGCATAAAATAAAAAAATAAAAATAAGTTTTATATTTTTACCTATTTCTATTTTCCCTCACTAATTTAAAACAATGTTCTTTACCCAAAGAGAAAGAGGTATTTGGGACAATTGGATTTCTCATAACATAATTTTGATATTATTGTTGTTGGGTCTAGATATTTACAAAAAGAGTGAATCACAAAGGAATTCAAATTTAAAGACTAACTTATGAACATTTACATATGTATAGAGGCTACTCATGAGTCTTTCAACATGGTATTGGAACTATATAAAATAGTGTGCTCAGTCACTCTCATGGAAAAATAATGTAGCTACAGAAAAACTAATGGGAGGTAAAAAAATTAGGCTACAATAATTTTTCTAAGCATAAAAAAATAATAAACTATTTCATTAATAGACAACTAATAAAAGAAGACATTCATAGACAGAATTCTTGTATGAATGAATTATTAATAAATATTAACTACCATAGAGTATTTATCTAATATATTTTCCTTTTAAAAAATTTAGAGAAAAAACCCAGTTTTCTTTTCTTTTTTTTTTTTTTTTTTATTAAAGTCTATGCATAAAATGAAATATTTGTATTGAAAACAAATTGATAGATATAATCTATACATTCCCTAAACAGAAAATACATTCTTGCAAAAAATTAAGCACCTTAAAGCAAGTGATTGCTTTTCTTGAAATTTAATAAGTTTGTAACTCATGTACAGATAATAAAATGATTAAACTTCAGAGCCTTTTGGTCCAGGCAAATATCGCACAGAATAGAGCAGTTAGTAAAACCACTTCCTTGAAGTGATGCAAGAAACAATGCATTTAGATAAGGAATCATAATTATTCCTATCGTCAACCTGTCATACATTTAATTATTGCTCCCGATTTGCTATATTTTGAGGTACCTGAATTTGAGTGTCTACTGTGTCTCAGATATTTTACATAGGTAAGGGAACATTATAAACTGCCCAGAACCAGTCTAAAGATAAAGGAGACCAATATTATTTTGTTAAAAATTTAAAATTAGGAGGATGTACTATGAAGGGTAATGCAACTTACCACATGATATACTGGTTTTTCCTGTATGTAATCCGAGGATTATGTGCTAAAAAAGTTCTGAATTTTGTTGTGCGTATTATAATTTGCTGCAGATAAAAATTATTTTTCACCAGAAAAGCTTACTATAAAGTTTTGAAAGAAATTTCGTTTATGTTTCATAAAATAAATAACAAATGGCGCTACAACTCGATTAATTTATTTTTACTATAGCCAGCGTTGAGCAATTACGTTCAAGAACAAATTCAGTTCGTCTGAACGATATTAAAGTTCCAATTCATTAGCGTCCTTTCACATTCTATCTTGACTTGAACTTTTTTGCTCTGAAAACATTCAAATTCATATATCGTCATAGTGAAGTGAAAATTATTAAATTACTGAGCAAATTTTAAACTGAAAGAAATAGGAAAGGCAAATGGAAAAAATGTCAAAAAACGTGTAATGTAAGATGAAAAACAAATGACATGCGATGAACAAAAGAAAAAATGTATTCCAAGAGCAGTTAAAAAATAATCCGTTTCTTTAATTTAACTATTAACCAAACAAATGTATATTTTAAAAATATATCTAACCTTATTTTAAAAGTTATTAAAATCTAAAATAATTCGATAAAATTCCCTAGAATTTTCTTAGATATTGATAAAAGTCTAGCTTTCATCTCAGTTAATCGGACTTTTCATTGAGGTGGATTCAAACAGATCTTTATTACTATAAATATTTTTTCTGTAAAATTTATTATATTTTTGATCATAATATGTGTTTTTTTTTCATTTAGTACCCAAATCATCAGAAAAATAAGTTTACGACTATTCGTCATAAAAATTGCCGTTTGACAAACGGTGCTTGCAGATAATATGCCGCTGTGGATTTTATACAGGAAAATACGATAGTCAACAAATCATTGAATTATTAAAATTATATGAGGGATGATAAAAAGGGATTTATTATAAAAAAATAATATGTTACACAATAATAGCAATGATTGTATATGAAAAATGCTGATTGAGACCACTGCTTAACCAACTATACAAGAACGTTATGGGCATCTGATCCAACAGAAAAGGGAGAGTTGTTGAATACTATGCACTCCAGCCTGATAATTGCTATGGTAATCAGCTATGAAGCAACTACAAATTACTCTGCTACCATTGTGGATGAAAGGTAATGTGAGTGTAATCTCATATCAACCAAACAACTTCAGAAGGTGTAAGGATCTGTAAAGTCAAATTTTGGATTTGGTCCACAATTATCTCACTCTAGAATTATATATGTGCATCTTAGATTCACAGAGTCTTCATTTTGCTGATGAATTTCTTGCAGAAATTAGCTGATCTCATACAGTGCAGTATTCATCCAGTACAGGTGCTATTGTTCCATTCAGGTTTAGACATTCCAATATCTAGGTACAGAAAAATATGTTGGTGCAACACAATTCCCTGATGTGACCAAATTTAAAATCATCCTGATAAATATTGTAATGGCTTCATTTGTTGTGTCTCATTACATCTAATGAAAAATATAATCTTTCTGGAAATATTTAGGGCTTTATACAGTGCAAATATAGAATTTTTCTTTAAATCATTGATATATTGTGCAATTCCTGAGCTAATTGATAATTTTTTGCAATATCTTTCAGTTTTTCTATATGTTTATTAATATAACAAATTTTGGAGAAAGACAACTTGAAACTTTCAAACCATTTTTTTCGGAGGTGATTTTTGTCTTTAAATGTAATTAACTTCTGTAACTAAATTTCAACTATCTGTTAAAGTTTCATTGACATCCTGATTTATAAGAGACATTGTTTAAAGCCATATTAAAAAAAAAAAAAAAAAACTACTCAACCTGTTTTTGCATTAACAAAATTTATTAACAATTGTCTCACAATTTTATTTATCTTAATAAAAGACTTATAAAACAATGAAGTTTTGTAAATATATATAATTCTTGAATAGTGCTACTTTTGTTCTAATAGCACATAAAATAACAAGGAAATTCATTACTACATAATTTTTTTATACAATAAATTAACATAAGAAAATTTTTATAGCTTATAATGGCTAAAAGCACACAGATGGCGGAGTAGTAAGCATCCATAACTTCAAAGAAATAAGCCCCTGGTTTGAATTCTGATTCAGGCATGAATGTTCCTTTCTCTATGAGGGTTTCTCTATCTTTTCACTTTCGGGGTACAGCACACTCACTGGTTGCCCCACTGTATAAGATGTCTCCCGTGGGTTGCAGAAGTATCTACATTAATATGTGATGTCCAAAACCCTTCTACTGGTGTGAATGTGGAGGAGGGTGCCAGCTCAAGTGTGACCTTGTCACCTGACAGTGGTTCAAAATTATGAGGCACTTGGTGATGTGCGAGTATTCCAAATCCCTTAATCTAAAGTTGCAATTCAGGACTTGCCTGCATAGCTATGTATGCATGTATAAGATGTGTGAGCTCGAGCAGCTCAGTAACTTAATGTCACTTCTTGTTAAACTCGACAAAATGGAGCATCATTTGACGCTGGCAATGATTCGAAGGGGGACCACATTCTCTACCTCATAGGTAGCTAGAGATAAATGGGTTGGGAACATGTCCATGCTAATATGAAATACCCAAAGTCTTTCCCCTGATGTGGTGTGGAGAGGAGAGCGCCAGCTCAAGTGTGACCTCATTATCTGACTATGGTTCAAAATTACGAGGCACTTGGTGATGGGCAAGTATTCCAAATGCGTTAAGCCAAAGATAAAGTCTAGGGCTTGCATGCATTGCTATGTATATATGTATAAGATGCCATCACCTTCACTGCTGAATGGATTAAATCCTAAAGGTCAGTTGGGAATTGGAAAAATACATATATCAGCTAAAAGCTTTGAAAATAATGAAAAATAATTTAGAAATTATACCAAGAGATGTATACAAAATTTTATCTATATAAACATTAAAGCTACATTTTACACAAAATACAAATTTCTGATATTTTAGCATAAAACTTAGGGACACAATAAAACCATTCAAAGAGTTCAAAAATAAATTTTGTATTATAATTTTTATTTTTCTGATCACATAGTGTGTGTTTTTAGAGTAAATATGGACATTATTCAAATTGGGAACTTTATACTACAAAAGGAACTTATTAATAAATCTAAAACTTTTTAAATTTCGTCGAGAGAGCATTAAAATTAAGACAATTCCCTTTATTTATCTGTTAGTATTAAAAAGAAGAATACAAATGACAAAGACGGGAATACTTTAACTGTAGAGAATTATATTCTTTGATTCAATATGAAAAAAGTTCTCAAAATAAGATTGTAAATAATTAAAATCTTTTGACAAAGTGTACTGTTTAGATGAAATGCATAATCTTATCAACAAAATAACATAAATAGACATATAATTTTCAAAATTTTTAACATTAAAATACTTCCAGAGATACATAACATAAAGAATATGTAATGAATATAATGATATAATGAAAAAAAATTTTCTCAAACTGAAATTACCAAAATTTATTCAATTTATAATAAAAATTAGATAATGCTTACCATGAAATTTTTTATTGATCTATGGAAGATGGTATTTTCATAGTATCCATTTTTACTTAATTTAATGAAATTGTCACAAGCTCTTGGCGCTATTTCACAATGTAACTCCAAATTCAATGGTCCTAAATTTGTAATGATTTGAGCATAGCCTTTCTTTTTCACTCTAGTATATCTTACTACAGAATCATCTAATACAGCTGTAAAAAGAAAATTTTATTAAATCTTATTTCAACCAAAATTTGAAGATAATTACATATGCACACACACACACACACATGAAAGAAGCAAGATAAAACTTATTCAAAAGTACCAGCTTCATGATAAGTAGATGGTTCAACAGCCGTTGATGTACTACTAGCAGCAACAGCTCCAGTTGAATAATGTGCAGCATTGAATTTATCAGCTTTTGCTTTTTCTTCTGGCTTTTTTTCCTATAAATATAACATTGATCCATTTCAAAATAAATAAATCTAAAAAAGAAATTTTAATACTTAAAAAAATAGCTAAAGTAGTCTTTTTTAGATATACTTTAATGAAAACATATGATACACTGTTTGGTATACATAAGTGAAATCGGTAAATTTTAAAAATTATTTATCAAATCAATAAATTCTTTTTCAACTTAAAAAAAAAAAAAAAAAAAAAAAAAAAAAAAACAGGAGTAAAAAATTTAATAATTCAGAAATATGAAATTTGATACGAGGGTTACTCTGAAATTTTTGAGATACGCACAGACGAGAATTTACAAAATAAAAATAACAGTTTAATTTTTAAATACAAAGTATTTTAACACAGAAGACAATTTTTTACTGACTCACTTCAACTTGTTTAGCGTAGAATAAATTTTAAACAGAAGAGAAAATGGAGTTGATGCAAGAACATTTTCGTGCTATGATTTTCTACAATTTTAAAGCAGGATTAAATCAAGAAAAATGTGTTCATCGGTTGTAATTAGCATTTGGTGATGAATCTCCAGCTTGCGTTACTGTATTCAGATGGTTTAGAGAATTTAGAAGAGGTCACAATTTTCTTCTGGATGAAGAACTCACAGTCAGCAGTAATCCCAAATAAAGTGTCTGCCATATGAAAAATGTTAATGCATTTAATGCATGATAATCGCTGTGCCTATCAAACGATACAGAAGGAACTTAACATTGGATCTGCAGCCATACACAAAATCATTCATCAAGAATTACATATGAAAAAAGCAGGTTGCCGTTGGGTTTCCTATAATCTAACTGAGTACCAAAAAGAGGAGCATGTCAGAATCAGTAAAGAAACTCTTAAATTACTAAATGATGGTGGCCACCGCATCATTTCTAAAATTGTAACACATGATGAAATGTACAAACCGTTTTTTGACGTTCCATCATGTCAAGAAAGCAAAGTATGAGTCTTTGAAGATGATCCCACGCCAACAATGGTGAAAAACAACACGCACTGAAAAAAGTGATGTATGCCATTTTCTTCAGAAGTACAGGATTGGTGAAAGCTATCAAGTTGGAAGGACAGAAGACAGTAACACCAAACTGGTATACCACTAAATATCTTCCAGAAATTCTACAAGAACTGAATGTTAGAGGAATAATGCTTCACAAAGGCAATGCATCTTCACATACAGCCAGATTAACAGTTGAGTTTCTTAAACAAAAACAAATTAAAGTGATCGAACATTCGCCGTATTTACCTGATCTAGCTATGTGCGACTTTTGGTCATTCTTTAATATAAAAAAGAATTTACGTGGACATCGTTTTTATTCAGAAGAGATTGATGTGGCTATAAATGCATTTCTATTCCAAGAAATGAATGGCTCGAGGTATTTAATCTGTGGAAAATTCGTCTACAAAAGTGCATTGATGCTGGAGGAGACTACTTTGAACACACCTAAAATTTTGTAAGTATAACTTTAAAAACCTAGTTGTATCTCTAAAACTTCAGAGTTAACCTCATAATTCACAAAATTGTACTTATAGATGCAAAACAGTATACAATCAAAGCATTTTTGGAATAATTCAATACAAATTGTTTCCACCAACTTAATGTTACATGAACTATTTGGAATATTCAAGACAATCTCATTTTCATTTTTTTAAATAAGCAACATATTTGTTTTAAATTATGGAAGGGAAATAGAGATTTTTTTTAAAAAATCACAATTTGTCTTCATAAAATCAATTTATTGAGTCTCTCTAATGCTGGTTTAAAAAATATTTAATGAATATAATAAAGCTTTATAGTGAAATACAAGAAATAAAATTAAGCAGAACTCCATTATTTCAATGTAAACTAAACTCAGTGGCTCATATGGGAGCCAAGTAATAGCCCTTTGCCATAATAACAGATATGTGTTAAAATGCACAGATCTGTTATCATGACAAAAGGCAATGGGGTGGAAAGCATAAGTCCTGGTTAGGAGATCTAATGCGAAAACACCAGTATTTATTTTCCAAGCACTTCACTGACCCATTGAAGGAATGAAAAATTGAGTCTACCTTGCTGAGCACCCTCAGACCTGAGCCTTGGGAAAGTGAAGATTACCAGGCTTCATATTTTAATGTAAAATTTTCAATTATTGACATTTTTGATTTGACAATATTTTGATCGTAATTTTATTGTTTATAGTGAAAGCACTAATCAATGTAATGTAACTATATCTTCTATTTTAAAGCTTTTGTACTTAAATTTAAGACTTTTTGATAGATATGTTTAATTAATAATTAAATTTTCTGCTTTTAACTACCAAGTGGTTATTTTGTTTAGTAACCCACTATATTAACACTAAGAATATTTCACTTTTTCTTCAAAATAATTTTAAAGACAGTGGATTTTCTATAATTGTAGCTATTCAATTCAATTGACAAGATTCATTTTTGCTATTTTACAACCAATCAGACTGAAATAGTTAAATTTTGAAAACACTTTTTTTCCTCTGAAATAGAAATTCTAGATTCCATTCATCCAAAACTTCATTCCAAAAAAGTTTTTGATACTACTGGAATTTCTTATTTTCATAAAAATTAAAAGAAAAATTGCATTTCAGAATTTTTTTTGCAAATTCTCATCATTGAATACTTTATGAATAAAGCTGAAAGAAATTAATAGTTTTTGCAAATACTTTTGTAATTTTTTTAAAATTCTCAATCTTATCCAATAATGTTGAAAATAAATGGTTTTCTTCAATCAGAAATGATTAGCCAACTATGAAATATTTTGACCATGTTGGATTCTTTATGAACCATTTCTCTCCCCCCCCTCCAAAAATAGCCATGACACAAGCTCCATTGAATGATTTCTTAAAAAATCAAAGAAAAATAACAGAGGTCATAAGTAACATTGATATTAACAGCAACGGAAGAATTTAAGAAAATGAAGAGTATCTAATCTTTCATTAATAATTCATTAATGACCAACTGCTTGATGTTTACTACAGTAGAAACTAATAGTTAACATTGTAAGTTAATCTCCTTCAATCTGTCACAAACAAATGTACAGAAAACGGTCTTAAGCATCTATAACATTTACTTTTGGATAATAATTAATATCAATATTTTGTTTCTCAGCTAAATTACTTACTACATAAAAAATCATACTACAACATAAAACTTACAGTAATGAGCTAAATATAATTATATTACAAAAAATTTCTAATAATTATTTAACTTTTTGTTAACTATGTAAAAAAATATAAAACTCAGTTAGATGATTAAAATGATTCTTTAAAATAATGCAAACTTCGGTGCTTTTTCATTAAATCTAAAAATATAGCAAAAAAGAAAAAAAAAATCTGCACAGTGATGGCACTTAATTTGACACACTTATTGAGAAAAAAAAATAAAAAACAAACACAGACTTGCATAATCTTCATGATATTTTGTCACAAAAAAGAATATTATGGATTTAAATTAGCCTTCCTTAGCAGAGGTCAAAAGTTAAATTTTAATTTCAAAATTGCTTTTAACTTTTTCTATCTGTATTATTTGGAAGTTACACAATGACCCCTTAGATTAAAAATTTAAATGATAATGGACAGAAAAACAAATAGTTTTGTATAATTTTTAACTATAGGAATTCAGAAGTGATAAAACTACATCATTCATTTTTATTGATGTGAATGTACTAATTAGTTCTCCAATGAAACAATTTTCCTGATGTAATAAAGATTTAATTACATTAAATCTTCAATTTTTCAGATTTATACATTTAAATACTAATAAACTTCTGTTTTCTAATCAATAAGCAGTTATGATTGCTCTGTTTAAAAATATAGGCAATAATTAATGGCATAAAAACTTTATAAGTTGGTAAAGCATCAACTGACAATATAGATATAGAAAACTTCCAAGAATGAATAATTAAGATTTCTCCAGTGAATTTACACAACTTACAATTTTATTATAATATTAAGTTAGGGAATCGTTTGTAGCATTTTTACTGAAGACTTTTATTTAAACAGAACACAATAATTATATCAATAAGTTAATCAACTATATATTCACTGTTTACAACCTCTTCGCACCTCTTGACCAATTTGTTGATGCCATTCCACCAAAAATCGCCTGGTCTGATGTCAAAGAAGTTGTTGAGCCAGTTTTCTTTTTTATTGAAGGTATTGCCCTTCATATGATTTGACAAGGAGTGGAAAATATGGTAATCGGTTGGTGGAAGGTCTTGAGAATAAGGCAGATGCTAAAGGACCTCTTATTCAAACTCTTGGAGTGCCGCTTTGATGACTTGTGCAACATGGGGCCTGGCATTGCCTGAAGGAATATGGTTCGACCATGTTGATCAGGTCTTTTCAGTTGAATAGCCTCATTCACATGGTGTAGCTGGGTAATGTAAAGCTCCTTGTTGACTGTGGCATTCTTTTCAAGCATTTCGCAGTGCACCAAGTGGTTTTTAAAAACGGGCTTAACAACTTTTTTGACACCAGACCAGGAAATGTTTGGCGGAACGGCATCAAAATATTGGTCGAGAGGTGCAAAGAGGTTGTAAACAGCAACAGCGAATTTATAATTGATTAACTAATTGATATATTTTTGGTTTAAATAAAAGTGTTTGATAAAAATGCTACAAACTTATTTTTCAACCTAATACTTTGAAGCTGTTTTACAAAATCATAAGAAATAAATTTTGTAATTTGAAGAAAAAGTAACTGAATAGTTCAATAAATTAACAAACTATTACCCTGATTATTTTAAGCATAATTTTTGGAATAAAATTTTAAATTCAAGATAATTTATGTACCTTACTTATAACATTAAACTTTTTATCTAAAAATTAAAAGTAAGTTAAAATGCTTATGTCTATATACTTAAGACATTTAAACAAAATTGCAATACATTCCAGAAAATCTTTCAGAAATACATTCAACAAAAAGAGCAACTATGCACAATCTTGGAAGAGAATGATGTTTTGATAACAGTAGTAAAAATTACAAGATCTGAATATTTGCAAATTATTTTGCCATTTTGGGAAACTTTAGAGTTATAAATACAAATTTTATGTTTAATACAGATATTAATTAATATTTTATGCATAGGAAAAATCACTAATAGAAGTTATAACATAAAAACTTAAATCAGAAAAATACAGCAGTTATTGAACTCAACGTATTATTATAATTTTTAATATACAGGGAATCAAAATCCAGATTAGCCTCAAAAGTTTTATGATACTAATTTATAGTCATTATCATATGCCAAAAAAGTGTGGAAATATTATTAAAAAAGAATCAATATACTACATTTAATAAAGAAAAGACATCAGCCAATCAAATGAATTATAAGGTAGGACTTTGTGAATGAAACAGAAATCATATACTTGTTTTAGGCATAGTCATGCAAACTGAAATGTAGCTTTGTCCCATGTTCATAAAATGCATGTTATCAAATACAGACTAATTATATAAAGAAATAATTTGAAGATTTGAATTATATGTTTGGTAAAACACAAATGGTGATGGATATATCACAGAGAGATTGTACCTAAAGGGAAAAAATATAGGTCCATATTTCACAACACTTTTAATAATCTACTGATATGGATTAAGAGTTACAGAAATGGTCATTTTTACTATTTCGAGGAAAGATTTATGCAGTAGATGCATATAGACACTAATAAAAAGAAGATGTAGAAGAATCCTTATGTATTAGAAAGCCATCAAAATTATCGAACATGGGTAAAAATTAAATAAATTTTTATTAATGTTACAAAAAAAAAGCATTCTTTTAGTTTAAAAAGTATATTGCTATAATTTTCCAAATTTTCTCAGAGAGTAAATGAAGAAATTTCAATTAATTATAATCATAATCTTGACAATTAAAAATCAATGAAAATAGATTTTATTAATGTTTATTATTATTAATGTTGATTGAATATTATTATTCTCTACTATAAAAGTCTGTATAATATATGGATAAAATCTAATTTATGTTAATTTCTATTTACAAACAGGATTTTAAATAAAAATACATTTTATTTTATCAACTGATCAAATGCTTTTTACAGGATAATTTATATAAGAGTAAAATTAAGAATAATTTCATTTATTTTCTTTTGTTTGAATTGCATTAAATTAAAAAAAAATTAAAATCATAGTTTTCATTATTAACAGATATTTATAGGATTCTGTTTTGAATAAATAAATTTAACTTTCTTCATAAAATTTTGAACTACACTATGAAGTAAAAAAGAACAAATAATAAACCAAAAATTTTCCTTATTATATATTTAAAGACAATTCTTTTAATGTGAGTAAAAGGAATTCAGCTAAAAAGTTTGAATAAAATTTTTTATGCAATGGTATGATCCCTAAGTTTTTATTCATTTGATTAGCTTACTGTAAATTTCATCATTCAATTCATTTAACTGTATATGAAATGTGAGTAAAAATAAAAATTAATTTCACATTAATGAGTTTTTCTGAAAACCGTCCATTTGTATGTTTTCTAAAGATACATTTTTGGTTATTTAATGTAACTACTAAAGTTTAAACTGTCCTATTTTGAAATTGTAAATAATTTGTATATTGATAAGCTAAAAAAAATTGTGAAGCTTTATACATTGTTAAAATAAAAATAGAAACATATAACTCTTTTAATGTTTATTTACATATATCAGCTAAATTTAACTTTGCTTTAATACACTGTCAAAACAATTAAAGGATATTGTAAGTTTTACATAAAATAAAGATATAAACGAAATTTTTTTATTGGAAATGGAAAAAGAGAATTACAAATGAAAATTTTCTAATTTTCAAACTGTAGAGTATGCTAATTTTGAGTTCAACGTCAAAAACGTCACTTAAGCGGCAGTGAATGAAATTTGACTTTCAACTAAATAAAAGACAATGAATACAAGGATGATCAGTATTCAGTGACTGCTTTGTTTCAATGAGTATGATGTCTCAGCGAAGTCATTTAACCAATTCAGAAGCTCAGAGAGTTGTTAGTAGGTTAGAAGGGGGCCAAACTCAAGCCAGAGTAGCACAATCCATTGGAGTATCACAAAGTGTGATTTCCAGGATCTGGAACCATTTTTTGGAGACTGGAAGTGTAGGCCGAAGACCAGGACAAGGTCGTAGATGGGCAACAATGCCCAATGGAGATCATTATTTAGTGTTAACGGCTCAGAGACACCAAAATATGAACGCTACTCTTCTCCATTAACACCTTCGCTCTGCTACTGACACCACGGTTTCAACTCAAACTGTCCAAAACCGGCTCCATGGTATAGGTTTGTATGCTCACTGACCGATGGTATGTATTAAACTAACATCGAAGCATTGTCGCGATCACAGGGAGTGGGCAACAGAACATGTGAACTGGAGGAGAAATGAATGGAGCAATGTTCTTTTTTCTGACAAGTCCTGTTTTTATGTTTATCCTGATAATAGACGTATTTTCATCTGGAGGGACCGTGGCAATAGGAATAATCTAGCGTTCATGCACGAAAATATCAGATTTGGTGGTGGGGGAGTGTTGGTGTATGGTGACATCTCCATTGACGGGCGCACAGATTTCTATATCATTTGAGATGGGCCTCTGACTGGTCGCCAATATAGGGATGAGATTATCAGACTTATTGTTGTCCCTTATGCTGCAGCAATCAGAGATGACTTCATTTTAATGAACGATAACTGCAGGCCACATCGCGCTAACCTGGTGGAGGATTTCCTTTTCAAGGAAGGAATCGCAAATGGAATGGCTAGCGTGTTCTCCAGACATGGAGCATGTTTGGGACACTCTAGGAAGAAGAGTTGTTGGCCACCAACCACCCCCACAAACTCTCCAAAAACTGGAAAGAGCTCTTCTGGAAGAGTGGGACAGAATACTCTAACTCATGATTAATAGCCTCATTGACTCCAAGCCTCAAAAGTGTTCAATGTTGCTGGTCGTTCGTGGAAACCATATCCCCTACTGAAAATGACTTCATTTGAAGACAACACCTTTTATTATTCTTTTTTTCTCATATGAACAAATTGTGTTTTTTTCCTTTTGTACGCAAATGGAAACAAAATGCATTTTTTTTTTTTTGCCAAACGTGTAATTTATTCTCATTTAACTTACTACGTCTGTCGACCACATATCAATCAGCTAAAAAGTTTCCCAGCTACAAGATCTACCTAAAACCGCAATATCCTTTAATTGTTTTTAGCAGTGTAGTTTATGATTAATATTTAATAACACAAGGAAAGAAAGATAAAGTTATATTTGCATACTAATAATTTAAAAATAAAATACTCACATGTTGGAAAATAATTAACATTTTTTTATTAATTTATTATGCTTAAAAATAGAAACTAATATATTAAAAACATTGTATTACAGACCACAACTTTATTTGCTGATTCCTTTTTTAATTCTTCTAAGACATCTCTTGTAACAGAATTGACACTTTTTAAATTTCGATATGAATCTCCATCTTGCTCTGATGTACTTTCTGTGGGGAAAAAGTAGTTAATAAAAATTTTTAACAAATATTGAAATTCATAATTTTTAAAAAATGTACATTACCTTCAGAAATAAACATTTTGTTTTTCAAATGATGATAGTTGTTGAAATTAAATTTCTCAAGATTAGATGGATCCTAGATATCAAAACAAAATGCAACACTAAAATAGACTACTTTTGATACTCAAAAGATCAAAGTTTAATTACATATTATTTTAACCTGTATTGTAATAATATCATTCCTAGTAAATGGTTCATCAGTCAGAAGGTCTTTAAAATTCTTTGTTTTCAGATTCAACTGTTCAATAGCCTAAAAACACAAAATAATGAAAATATATCTTGCTTTCATAATCAACTAAGTTATGCCTTTTAAATATCAACTTAATTACATAAATGAGCAAATAAACAAACAAGCATATTCATTATTTAAAGGACAAATAAAGCAAAATTATATATCTTATAGGCTAATAATTGTATTAATGGAAAAAGTATTGAAGCAAAAATATAATTCAGTAATTCAAAATAATTAAATTAAAAAAATAATAAATAAATAAAATTAATATTTACAAAAATTTGAATGTTTAATCTTAATTTTCCATGTCACATGCATGTCAAATCTCATTTTTGGATATGGAAATGTACCTTTTCCTTGTTTCTTCAACACTTGTTTTGCAGATCGTCGGAGTTTTAAGCATTTTCTTCAAGTTTAATATCTAAAATTTCTTTTTCATTCTAATTTATTGTGTTTTCAATCATTTAATAATTCTTACAAGCAAATTATATCTGCATTGAGATTAAAAAAGACCTGAAGTGAAATTTTGGGAAACAATAAGTTTCTTTGTCGACACTCAGGGATGAATAATTTATCTCCAATCAAGTTGTCAGATATTGCTTTTGTCTTTCTTCAGTTAAAGTGGTTTATTTAATAGTGCACATAAGTAAAAATGACTTTATCACTTTTTCTGCAATATCATACACACTCTAGGTCAGTTTCACAAGACTATTCCAAGTCCATAATCATTTTTTGAAAAAGTACCCAATGATATTTGTGTGATTGAAGCAATTGGTTATGTTTTTATCCATGGGTCACGTGACAGATGTGGGTCACGTGACAGATGTTAAGTGGAAGAAACTTTATTTGAATTGTTTATAGAACTTCAACATGAATATTGCAATTTCCCAGTGAAAAGAAATCTACGATTCTGCAATGAAAAACTTGTATCTGAGTTACTTTTCATAAATGCTCTCTATCATCCAAATTTTAATATTTGCATGGTATGTAGCATGTAGTTTTTGAACAATTTTGAGAGTGCACTTTTAATCTTCTATTTCTTCTTCTTTCTTAAATATTACACCAATCTTATTAGTCATTCCTCTAGCTATTTTGTAGATGGTCTAAGCACTAAGACATTTTCTTCACATTTGATATCTGAAAGTTCCTTTCAATCTCATTTATTATGTTTTCAATTATTTAATTGTAAAAACAATCCTTATGAATAAATTACAAAAGAGCCCAAGATTCAAAAAGTCCTAAAGTAAAATGTTGGAGAGTAGTAGCTTTCTTTGTCGAAATTCATGAATGAGTAATATACCTTCACCCAAGTGATCAAAGGATTTTTTTTCTTTTTTCAGTTAGTGGTTTATATAACAGTCCACAAGTCAAAATTACTTAGATCTCATTCCAAGCATACATTCACAAGAGTATTACACCTAGAATGTCTATTTTATAAGGTGATTTCAAGTCATATTGCAGAAGTATTTTATGATGTATTAGTAGTTATTTGAGAAATTCAACATGAATTGCTTAAAAAAATTTAGGAATCCAGTAAATGCAGTAGTTATTTAACCATAATTGGAAGGATTTACAATTATCAAAATTAACAGAAACAAAATATCATGAAAATGATTTTATAAAAAAGAAATTTTTCAAAAGTATAGCTCATAAATGGAAATTAAAATTATGTGTCTGACTCTGTCAGGTACAGCCAGACTAATCTGTTCATAAAATTGTGAGTTTTCCTTAATTAAAAGTTCATAAAAACAAAAATTTGCTGTGAAACAGTGATAACAAAAAGTAGAGTAATGTTTTCCTCCTTCTTTGTAATATTAACAATACCTTATTTTTGCCTAATTATTAAATAGAGTAATTAGTCTATGCAAAATTAATAAGATGCTAATTTTACAGCATTTACAAAGACAATACAAAACATGATCCTTATCAAAATCAAGTGTGAGTTGAGAAGCCAAGTGATATACATAGAAGTAAGCATCTCAAATACATACAATCAATATTTAATCTATTGTCTTTAGAAATCCTTAATTGATATTTTTAAAAATAAAATACTTAAAATCAGACCAAAGTAACTTAAACAAATATTATAAATAGGGAGCAATCCCCTTTGCTCCCTATTTATAATATTTGTTTAAGTTGCTTTGCTATTTTTTACACAAGCTATTTTTTCTGTCAAACTCCATTTTTTTTTTCATATGTTTTCTCTAATTTCCTCTAAATAATGATGAGAGGAGGAGAAATATATGGATGGATGTGTTTTCAAATTATTTTCAATTTTCATAACTAAATAGATAAAATATTACTGATATAAAATTTCAATTTAAATAATTTTTTTCACATACATTCATTACTAATAAAAGAAAAAATGATGGATGTTTTTCTTCTTTTGATTATTTGCAAACTCCTCAGTTATTACATATCCATATTTATTATGTTTCTTCAAATCTCCATGACAACACAAATCATACTTTGTGATTAGTATTATTCAGCCAGTTCTTTCAGTTTCTTCTCATAATTTATAATAGATTTAAGCTCATTTACATTTTCAATCATCAACAAAAACTCATTTTCTAGAAATTTAGGATTCTGTTTTAATTTATTAAATAATTTATGTATTATTTAAGATTTCTATCACCCAAGGTATTTTAAATATTAATCCAAATTATTTTTTAAATCTTCTATCTTTACATAAAAGTCAAAAGTTAAGATTATAATAATAGAATACTTATGAATACATTTTCAGTAATTTTTAATAAAAATATTTTTTCAAACCTTAACATACAAGTATTAAAAATTAATTAATCAAAATAAATAGTTTAAATACTAACTTCATATGAAAAAACATTCCCAGTAGTTTTAATGGCAACAATATGTGAATTCTCATTGAAGACTTTAAACAAGACAGGACAGTGATAAAGTCCATCGGCATTTTTTGTGAAGTTTAACTTTAAAAGAGCTTTTGAATCAAGAGGCTGTAAGAATAAAATATTAAAATAAAAATTTAATTTGCATAAATTTCATAAAAAGGGAAATATTGATTTTTATGTAAATGAAAAATACTTCAGATTTGAATACATATCACGATATATTATCTTAATATAAAAATATAAAGGAGAATAGATTGTACTATATGCATTATCCTCATTTTGTAGTAGAACTGATTTATATAAAACTATTTTATAAAGAATTACCAAGTAGGAGTCAATTGCTGATTAATTTAACCAAATCAATGGTATAAAAAACTTTTTGTTGCAATTTTAATAATTTTGAAAGAAGAGACTTATTTTAGAGATAAAAACAAAAAGACACATTTTAATCATATGTGTAACACAGAAACCTTAATCATTACAATATTAAATAATTTTTTCAAGCCATGATTCACTGTTTCTTGAATAATACTGTGGTTTGTATTAGTCAGTTTCAACTTTGAATATTTTCTATTATTAAGTAAATGACATTCTTGATACTTGAAAGTTAGTTTTCAATAAACATAATAATTTCAAAAAAGAAAATGCAAAAAATTTAATAGAATATAATGGTAGCTTAGTTTAAAATCATCTACCATGAATGGGCTTAACAACATTTCAAACTGTTTTTCTCAGGCAGGGAATCATTCGGTCAACAATTAACATAAAGGCAATGTCTGGTTTGATTCATCTGTCTGATTGATGTCTGGTTTGCACAGTATAATAACAATGATTTTTGTAGCAATTATAAAGTTAGAATATCTTAACATAAGAAATAATATTGTAAATCAAAAATTAATATCTAAAGTTTAATGTGTGCAATGTACAAATCAAACAATTGAGAATTAATAGAAATTCTTAAATTACAGATACTCCTGGAAATACTATTATTGTGAATTCAAATAACTTCTTTGAGAAAATACATAATCAAAATAATTAAGAAAATTCTGTAGAAAATTAAACAAGATTAAATGAAAAATTATTGTTTAATCTTTGTATGTATATATTATTAAAAAATATATACATACAAAGATTGTATGTATATATTTTTTTATTTATTTCATTTGTTCTCATAAAAGTATAAAAACTTAAAATAAGAACAAATGAAATAAATAAAAAAATATATACATACAATCTTTGTATGTATTCACGTGTAATGATTTGCTATACTATTAAATATAAAATTATAGATTTTTTCCTGAGGTACTCAAATTTTATCAAAATAAAGATAAATAAATCATTATAATTATTTGTATAAAAAGTAATTTATAAATACTACTATTGAAATGAAGATATAAATATGTATGTATAAAATATATTGATAATAAATTAATATTAAAAGTAATGCATACCTTTCCAGTAGCTGGGTCAATATGATATTTTTTAAGAAATGGTATAATGTACCTAATAAGAATAATTTATCAATAGGATATCAATATAATAAGGAAGCAAATTTCAATTTCACACATAAATTCATGCGAATATTTGATAAAAGAGTTAGAACGAATAAAATTTTAATTACAACAATGGAAAAAATGAATGGAGCATATCATTATTAGTAATATAAGTCTAGCTAATAAATAAAGACATTCTCTTTTCAAATTTTCCAACTGACTTAATTTTAACTAGAAATGTTGTTTTAAGAACTATCAAAATCAGTCATTATTTGAAAAACTAAGGTTTGGATAATTAATGAAACAAATATAATAGGTTTTTTGTGTCATAAAGTTATTTCAATTGTTAAATTTTTTTTAGCTTACTTATATTACAAAAAATACTTAACCAATGACTAGAAATAAATTACTATTGCTAACATTAATAAAACATTTCTTAACCACCCAAGTGTTTATTAGTTCTCAAATACTTAAAAAGAATTACTTCCATAGTTATACATATATATCACCTTAATAAATTATAAAGTTTTCTATAAATCATAAAGAATTTATAATGCCATGATTCCTCTAATATTGTAATTATTCTGGTAGATTGTACATTTTACAATGAATTTATAGTGCAATATGATAACAAAATATCAAAAATTAGATGAATTTGCCTTAATACATTTCTATTTTAAATCAAATTTTAATTTTTCTATTATATATATTACACATTTATTTCTGTTCTATACATATAACTTTCTACTATACATTATGGCCAGAACTCATTCATTCATATTATATAGAGAACACATTAAAAAAATACAGATGCATGGAGAATAATTTCAGATTTTCTTGAATGAATAGAACTTTATTTCATGGAAAATCATGTGCACAATTAGTTACAGAATACAACTCTTTTATTAAACATGTTGTAACATTTGAAATTTTTAGGAAATTCCAGTTGTGAGTGGCAATTTAAAAAGTCTATTTTATGAATAGTTTGCTTGTGAAGCAAAAGTTATTTATAAATTTCAGTTCTCTATTTTTGATTTATTCAATCAATTTTTACAGTTTGAAAATTCTTCAGTATGAATATTTGGGAAAAAAGAATTTTAATTTAATCATTTTTCTAATACTAATTTCAAAACTGTAACTGATGTCAAAATATAAAATTACGCACTGAAAGTATTTAACAAGTTAATCATTGAAATAGATTGGCAAAAATATTACCTCTAATAGTAAAATTTAATTTGAAATTTTTTTTAGTATGAATTTGAAAATTTTGTTCAGATTAAATTAAACTCATCACTTTTGAAGATTTAATTTGTCTAGCATTTGATGACAATTTAGGACTTAATTAGGCATATTGTTAAATTAAATAATTAAATGATATTTTAACAGGTTTAATCTTCAATAACTTAAATATATAAATTTTTGTTGGATGCTTAAACAGCATCTTCAATTGATAATTCTAAAAGTAATAAAAGACTGATGCATTCATTTTCTAAGTGAAAAACTATTTTAAAACTTTATTTTACAAGAAATAGTAACTTTAAATTGAGAAGTAAAAGTAAATTTTATATATATATATATATATATATATATAAAGCATACACAATTAGATAGTCATAATCTTTGTTATATTATAATGAATGTAATCTTTTATGTTATGGTGAAATTAACACTAATAAAATGCTTTATTCATTGGGAAGATAATCAACAATTCCTAGTTTGGCATCAAACAAGTTTATTTAAGAGTAAATTTTATTAATTACAGAATATTAATTAATTAAATCAGAAAAATATAAAAAACATTACTATTAATAAAAATTAACTTTAAATGTTTTTTTTTAAACTGTATGGCTCAAAGCTGAAAAAATTATATAATTGAAAAAATTATACATAAAATTATATGAAAAAATAAAATGAATTGTAAATATCTCAAATTATATACAAGGATTAATTTATTGAAAATGACACTAAAAAAAATTTTGCATTATACAAAAAATACTTACATAAGATCATATACAATTCCTTCTGGAGTACACAGTGGATGTTCAAAAGGTTGTAAAGATAGTGCACAGTGATCAAATGGTAAACGACGAAATTCAGCTCCTCCTGTATTAGCAGCTACAAATAATTAATGCAAATAAAATGACATTTTATTTTCAAAATAAAAATACCTTTTCTTTACACTATCATAACAAATATAAGTAAATTGTTTTGGACCTAATTTTTGGAAACTCAATAAAAAATTAAATGAAGTTAACAACAGATATTTTATTTACTAATATGAACTGCATGCAATTAAATTAATAGTTTTTAAATTAATTAAAATCAATTATGTTTTAGAAATTTTTAATTTAAAAGCATTGTAATGAAGTATCTTTAGATAAAAAAGGAGGTTCTAAAACTGATCTAGTGTATTACAGCATCTTATTTGGCGAAATTAGAGAAACTTTGAATCAAGCATAGGAATAGTGATCCATAAAATTAAAAGTTATGAATTATTATAAATTTTTAAAGTTAATGTTATTTATAATTATTTAAAAAAATTAAATCAGTGAGTTATTTGTAACTCAAATATATTACCATCTTCTCCCTAACACAAATTGAAAAAAAAAAAAAAAATTAAATATTTTTATAAGTATAAATTGAAATAAATATAAAATAAATACAAATATAAATACTAATAGTAGTTTCTTTTAAAGCATTGATCAGAAAGTGAAAGTTTAGTTAAAAATTTACTTTTGGCAATACATACATGCACAGAGGAAATTGTCTAGTGAAAGAAAAAAATATTTCTTTATAATAAACTATTATTTAATAGCCATATATTATTGACAGTTAAACACATTTTCAATTGAATTTATATTGATACCATTTTAAATAACACTAAAACTGCTATAAAATTGAAATAACTTAGCAAATTTTTCATTAACTTCTATTATGAATAAAATTTCAATAAAACATTACAAAGAAATAGTTAAACTATTTATTAAAATTCTGAGTGAGTAGAAATCAACTTAACTTTTATCAACTGTAATATATATATATATATATATATATATATATATATATATATAATTTAATAAAGATAAACAAATGTAAGGAAAATATTAAATTTTCTTTGAATAATTTAAAAAAAACTGTCTAAAAAAGCTTCAAAACACTGTTCAGATTTAAAATAAAAATATGAATATTTAAAATTCACTGTATGTACTAAATGCATGTGAAAAGAAATATAGAGTAAAATGAAGAAAACTACCTTTTCAATTCACTGAATGGTATACAAAAAATTGAAAAAAATAATTTTGTATAGTTTGAAGGAGATACTAAATTTATTTGTTTAGAATTTAACAAATCAATTTTAGTCATATTAACAGCTTGCGCATAGTTGGATTAAATTTTGATCACAAAAATTTGGAATACTTCTTCAGCTGAATTATCCATCATTTTATGATCATTTTCTTGTTAGTGTTAAGTTCTAAAACCAACAGGGCTGCCACTTTTAAAATTATAAACATAGAAAAATTAAAATATCATTAATCATTTTATTGTTTTACAATATAATTAATTTTAATTATAAGTTTTTTATAAAATTTTTCCTTGAAAAATATTAATTTCCTTGGCACATCTATAATTTGTAATTTTAGATGTAAAATCTGAAATTTTTATTCCCAAATATTGTACTGATATCACATAACTTATGTTTACGTGTGGAGTTAAGCACAAATTATGATGTAAAAACTACTTGAACAAAAAATGATTTCACTGTCTTAGACACAATAATTTAATTAAATTCTGACTAGTTATATTTTTTGTTAAGATTATAAATTTTGGATTAACCTTGTAACTTCAAAGGAAAACTTATATTTGCTTCACAAGTTTTCACACAAGGATGCACAGTTATGCGATGTATCGGAAGAAAAGAGGCACGCTTTCCGTTGTAATTGTTTACTTTTACAAAACAAATGTAAACAGTGTTAATAATATTCTATTGCATTCTCAAGACTTGCAGTGCATTGCAGAGAACTTAGGAAAGGCATATATATATGCTCTGGACACTCAATTCATCAGCTTAGTGAGATGTATATATAAATTTGTAGCAGGCAAAGTGTTAACTATGATAGTAGTGCTTTAAAAGTTTTGACTTCACAAATAATACTTGATTATGCTAACACTCTCCTGATTTTCCATATTTAACTTTGTCCTCTTATCAATATTAAAATCTATAATATTTAAAGAACCTTTAATTGAAGGTTTAAAAATGCAATAATACAATTTTCACCAAAATAGCTAAACATTTATATTTTTGAACACAATATTTAGTTATTTTAAAGACATAAGACTACCATTTAAAATTAATTAAGGTTGTTTTATGACCATTGTATGAGTTAGGATCTATTTCATTTATTATTTCATCTACTCCATAACCTCAGACTTCTTTAATTAGATAGTCTAATTCTTCCTCAGTGATCACAAGTTAAAACTTGAAATAAATTTACAAAATCTGATAAGCTTATATTTTTCCTACATTTTGGGACGAACACAAAAGAAAATCAAGTATGCTGTTGTTTCCCGATAAGCTATTTGGTTAGAGTCATATATTACCCACTAATAGTTCTTTTTTACTTCAATCTATATTTTATAAGCAGATGTATCAGCATGCATAAACTTGTTACAATATTACTTTACAGGATATTTAAAAAAATTCTTCAGAAAATCAGAAGCTTCAGAAATTTATTAAAGTTATTATAATTATGGACAAATTTAAAAGACTCTTTTCTTGTTGACCAAATAATAATATCAAAATACCATTTTTTTTCTAGATTAATTTTAAACAGGCTCCTATTTCTGTGCATACATAAAATTTTAATTTATTTGTATATAACTTAACTGTATCTCATTTTGATGTAATGTGATGAAAATTTATGTAGTTATCTATCAATATATAGTTTAATTTATGAAATCTTTCAAATACAGAAACATCCATAAAAATTGATTTTCAATGGGTCTAAGTAAATTAAGTTTGGATTAAAATTCAAAGGTTGCTTGAATGAGATGAAGATTATGGAGTTCAAATAAATGGTTTGTTTTAGGAGATTCATAGTTATAAAAAAAGATGTAATAGGTAAAATTTATAGTTACTTCATTCAAAATACAAAAGAAATGTTTCACAGAACTAGACCATTTATAAATAATATTCCCATTTATTACAAAATTTCCATCTAGTATCCAAAGATATTTATGTTCTGCACAGAGAAGCTTTTCTTTATCACTTATTGATTCATGGTAGAGTAAATATCCAATACTTTTCAAATACTAAATTGATTTTCATTTGAAATTTATTTTATTTTAGCAAATATACTTTCTCAAGTGATAAATTTTCTATTTTGGAACCTAAATGTGCATAATCACAAAAACTTTAATTATATAATTTTTATGTCCAGCATTGTTTGTTGTTTCATCAAGATTCATGAAATAAATGTGACTTAATTTGCTCATCAAAGATTTCTTATGTTACACAACGAGATGCTTTGTATGTTGTATAAGTTTTTCCTCTCATTAATTTGGATAAACTGATTTATTATTAATAAATGTTTGAGTGAACTTAATAATTTTTAGATCTGAAGGCATTAATTGGCTTTTCCAGAAAAAATCTACAAAGTTTTGTGAGATTGAGGTTTTATGCATATATATATAAGCAATCCTTACATTGTTTTTTGATAATGATTGTTATAATTTATCTTTCTTAAGCACAAAAAACAAAATCCAGACTCTTTTAGTTTTTACACCAGACATTATGATAATGACTGTTCACATATCTTCAAAAATCTCTCAACATCATTTATTTCTAAAAAATAGTTTATTGGTTTACATGAATTCTAAAATTGGTATTCAGTGTTTTTAATTCAAATCCAATCCTGCAATGAAATAAAATAAAATTATTTTTTAAATTCACTATCATATAATATAATAATTTAACAATTGATATGCTCTTGCAACATTACTAACTCAAAGGAAAAATAAGTTTTCAAAACTACATGGATTAAGTCATAACTAGTCTAATTACAATATATGCAGGTACTCAGGATTTATGAGGAGAATGATAAACCTTTTAAAGTACCTCAGCTAAATGATTCTTTTAACTGAATTATTTTTACATTATCAAAATTACTAGTAAATTTTTGATTTAATTAAAAATTTCGCTTAGACCATAGTTTTAAACATTGAAAATTCTCAAAAGATAGAATTTTGTCCTCAAGGCAGAAAAGAACTTCATGATGAAAAGGAAATAAAAAAGTAATCAAAATAAAGGGAACATTTTTAAAGCATTACAATAATACTTTTGCTCAAATTAGTAAACAAAGCATATGATTGTCTTTTTGATATAAATTACATTTTAATCAAAAGTAGAAAATTATCATTATTTGAGATGACATTGTCAATTAATATAATGACATAAATGATAAACATTTTTGCTACATAATAATAAATATCTTCAATCTTTGTGGAAAAAGTTGGAAAGAGCAAATATTTATTATTTTGAGGAGAAACAACATACTTCATAAGAAATCATAATACAAAATGAGATGGGAACTAATATGTGAAACAAAATGTCATTCATTTAATTTATATAAGGTCTTAGAGATTTGTAATGTTCTCCTCTCCATCATATATGAAATAGCAAACAAATGATTAATACTTGCCTTTGATTCAAAAGTATGTTGGTTTCCACATTAGCTGAGGCATGTATGTTTTCAGTGGATCTAAATCCACTGAAAACATACATGCATAAAAAACTGTAAGTCCTGATATGATTAGTCATTGTGAACAAAAATTGACCTTTGAGAAACAAACAAATTCTCCCAGTAAACTTAATTCAAAATTGGAATATTTATTAAGGACTTTAAAGAACAGTAAAGTTATCTATCTCATCTAATTAAAAGGAAGTACGGACTGTTATGATAATGTATAATAAGAGAGGTTTATTTATAAACTACAATCATATATTAATATATTTGAAATTTATAGAGAAACTTGTTTCACAATTATTACATATAGCTAGCAATAGTTAGAAATTGGCAGCTACATTAAGATTACTGAAAACAACATCCTACATAACAAATATTCCAAGCTCATGTTTATATTTCTTAACATAGCTTCTAAAAGACATATTTCAATGATAGATCACAATACAGATTTTTATCTTCTATGAGATGAATATATATATAAAAATGGTAGACATACTTAAATATTTCACTTTTGTAATACATTCATATGGAAAACTTAATCCTTTTCATTGTTATACTATGCCTTTTTTGAGAAATCTGAATGTGAATAATTAGATAAATTTGAAACAGTTTGAATGTAATATCTGTTTATGGAAGTTTAGTTCATGGCTATAAAAACTATGAATTTCAGAACTTATAGGGAAATTCTGTCACTTATTTTATTACTCCAAAAATTTGCAGGAATACCATTTCGAAAGAAATCAGGATGTAGCAGCACTGCAACAGCATTTGTCATTTTTTGAATATTTGCTAAGAGATTTTCTATATTTTCTCATAATGCATTTTAGAAAAATTTAACTTAAAATTACAAAACATTGCATAGTTGAATTATCAATACACGTTTGCCACATGAACAAAGAATTTACTTTTCCTGAATAGATTTTTTTATGAGTAACTTAAAGTCATTTAATTCTCAGTATCAGACCAAGATGTTAAGAAAAAATTGAAAACTTTATGTACTTGCGAACCTTAATTGCAGAAAAAAGAGAAAAAGCAGTTTTATTTTGTAATTTTCAATTCATTATTATTTTAAATAATCTGCAAGTGCTTTTTCATGTAGGATTTTTTTTTAATTATTAAAATTGACAAAAATGCTTTATAATATTAGGAATATTATCCAGAATATTATTGTTTTTCACAAATCCCATAATATCTACAGATAATTTGTAGTAATTGGTACCTAAACCAACTTGGATAATAAAATTTAAAATAGTAGAAGAAAAGCTTTATGTCAATAATACAATTTCATCAAATAATAAATCTTTTACAAATCCACTGAACAACTTACGGTGCATAAGTACTAACATTTATTTAAGAGTGCTAGGTATTTCTTTTAATGTCCAAATGAATATTCTAATCATTCTAATATTTGTTAAAATTAGTCAAATATTCATTGTTCAAAACTTTGTGATTATTTATTTAATTATCTTCATATGTTTAATAAATGCTTTTTCCATAAATCCTATGTACTAACAATATTCCAATATTCTACTTCTTTAGAGGCATATTTGAGAATGAAATATCTGTTGATGATGTGATTATTTTGCATTGATATTACATGTCAGATTTCATAAAGTATTAATTGAAATACTTGATTTTATAAGAAGGAATTTTAAAAGAATTTTTCGTTATAGCCATTACAAAAAATTGAATATGAACATATAGACAGTTATTTTATGTTGATAGATAATTACTAAGTAAAAAACCTTTCAAGGTAAAAAATTAAAGTAATGAAGATAAATAAACTGTCTTTCTCAGGTCTTTATGAATTGTTTTTATAGTAAGATACCAAACTGTGAAAAATGAAAAAATTGCAAAAATATGAATTACATAATTTTTTATCAACAGCAGAGTTTAAAATAACCAGTTTTGTAGATTTAATTTAAGATTTTATAAAATGATAAAAAACAAAGATAATTTCACTATTAAAACTTGAATTAGTTTCTTTGATGAAAGATTTGATATAAAATAAATTTTTAATAACAATATTCACAACAATCTTAAGTATCAATATTAGAAAAATAACAGATTCATACCAAATTTTTTTCCACCGTAAAACTGACTCCATTCAGTAGCTGTTAGATACCTAAAAGTAGACAGTAATATATTTTAAATATTTTTCAAACATGAAAAAATAATTTATTCACAGAGAAATATTCTAAAATCAACTTAATGATGAAATTATGCAGTACACATAAGCAATTAATCTATAAATCAATAAGAAATTAACTTTTGTAGAATTATTGTGTTTCCTAAAAGGTATCTTTTTAGGGAAAATTCTACTCATTGGTGTAGACAAAGAGTCATTTTTAATTTTAACACTGACAGTTGAAATTGATATTTGGAATATTTTTTATATTGGATATTTTCTTTGATTTTTCTATCAGGACAGAATTGTATAAATCAATAAAAAAGATGATTTTACTTAATTTAACAAATACAATATTAGTTAAATATTATTATTTACAAATGCCGAACATTAGCACCTAAGCCAATAGTTCAAGGGCTCTCCAATACTTTTTAACAATGCCCTCATACCGAGAAAGAACCACCAATTATTTAAATGTTCAAAAGTCATTGGTTGATCAGATTCACACAAAATATAGTCTGGAGAATCCACCACTCCAATCCTATACAGATGGTGAACGCAAACAATCATGTTCAGTTAGACCTCTAAAAGGGCCACTGCAGTCTTTCTTGGAAAAACGGGAACAGCTCTTTCCTACCCCAAAATCTTTCATCTCTTGTGCATCGCACGTCGAAACATATCTTGTTTAAGAGTCTTCTTGAGAGTCAGGTTAACAAACAATTTAGTTGAATGAAATGAAAGAGGGCGATTCATGCGTTGATCAATCAAGACTCCCTTTTTAGCCAGTGAATCAGCCTTTATTAGTTAAATATAAGTAACAAAAAATAAAATTCATTTGTATTAAATCAGAAACATGAATAACATCATTCTTCTTAAAAATTAATTTTTAATCAAGCAATAGTACTGATTTTTTTTAAAAAAAATATGATATTAAATGTTACAAGAGAAGAAAATAAGTAAGTAATAGCATTAAATTAAAAGTTTTATAACACATATTATTACAGATTTAAAATTCCATGCTATGTATATGTGGAATTAAGTGTTATGTGTCATAAATCCAGCTCTAGATTTTACTACACAATGAAGTTTTTTAAAGGTGGGTGCCACTGCCTTTAATTAAAATTCAAGTTTTCATAAAAGTACATTTTATTTATGTTATAGATTTAGCTTTATTGCCAGCAGTCACCCATTGTAGCCAGCCTGATACTTAATTTATGTTATATTTGTGAAATTAGTTTCTAATAATTAGTATTTTAATACTTCTGTATTAATTATAATGAAATATTTGAAATATGAAATAGCATGAGATTGAAAAGCTGAAGTTTGAGGATGATCTATATTTGATAACTGTGGATATTATGTATAGCAATGTAGTTTAAGTTAGCCAGATAACTGTGTAAAGCTTGGCATGAAAATTGGAAATCACACCAAACCCACAGTAAACTAGGATTTTACAGATAAATATTTGATGGAATAAATTTTGATGTAGATAGATAAAATATAAACACTGAATACATATTGAATTATTTTTGATTTTATTGTCAATCTAACCTTTTGTTTATTATAGTTAGCTCAATTGGGACTTTACTAAAAAAAACTTTAAAAGTTTTCTTTCTTTCTTTTTTTTCCATAGTAATAAGAAATCTAGCTTTAATTGCTCTTACCAGAATTTTTAAAAAATTACTGGAGTTGCTAAAAATTTAAGATACTTTTCAGTATCAATTTGTTGAATCTAAATTTCAAGGCTTCAACATAAATGGACAAAAGGAGTCTCCCCCCCCCCAAATTTAACATCTTTTGTATTTTATTGAAAAACAATTTAAATCAATGTTTACTTTTGTATTAAAAATTTTTTTTATTGTGAAAGATTATTTCAATTAAAAAGTCAGTAAAAACATAAACAATATATGCTACTTTAAAAGCAACAATTAGCCAGACTTTACTGTAAGAAATATTACTTATTGAATATTTAATTTTAAAATCTTTTAATAAGGATTTATGGAAATTATGAAATACTAAATATAGCAACGATGAAAAGAGGATACTTATACAAAATAAAAATGAATTCTAATGTAAATCCACATGGAATCTATACTAATACAAATTAAACATTGACATTTGGAAGTCTTCAATAAAAAAGTAAAAAAAACCATGGAAGTAAAGTTTAACTTTCAAATAAAAAAGGATTTTGTGCATCACAAATTATACATCAAGTTAAAAAATAAAATCAATTTGAAAAAAAAATCTAAGCCAATTTAAAAATAGAATGGTTATGGTGTACAATTTTAAAAATTGTGGATGTTATGAAATTAAATAATGATAACATTGAGTGTTTAAATATTTAAATGCAATTGCATATGTTAGTTTAAAAACCAGGACAAGTATTTTTCAACCAGAAAATTATTAACTAAGCATTTAGACTAAAATAAAGTTATCTTCTTAAAACATAAAACACATCACAGTCTCTAAACTCATAAGAAAATTAATTGTGTATGTTAAATAATTTCTTTTATCTGTGTGTTATTTTTAAACACAATCACTAATTAAATTACGATCTACAGTTTAAAGTGGATTCTGAACCACTACAAACATTTAAACCTGAGATATTTTGATATGCAAAATTTGAAAGTATGCTGAAATTCCCAATGAAATAGAAATATATTACAAGTAAAATTTAAAAAAAAAAATCTTGTATGCTAAATATTTCATTTGATTTCTAATTTATGATTTCTTATTAGTAAAATTAAGCCCTTTCAAAAGAATGATTAAAAAAGATCAAAACCTTATTATTGAAAAATAAAAACTAATATTGCAATTAAGCCCTGTTTTTAATAATAATGAAGGAACAACATTTTCAGACGATTGACAAGTTTGATTAAAAAATATTATATAAGATTTAATTTAGTAACACATTGTATTTTATATTCCAAAGATTTATTGCTATTTATTCTTCTTTAATGAATCAGATTTGCTAAATTTTTTAACACATTTTCCGAATGAAAAAATTTTTAAGCATATAAAATTTTCAATTAACTTTTCACATATACAAGAAATATATAGCTAAATATAAACGTATACAAAATTAAAAGTTTTCATACATTTTATCTTTCTGGTGTTGCTTTTTCCCCATTTTGAATGCTTTTTAGAATATTATACCTAGGAAGTCTTAATAATAAAAGCTATGTATCTAGCTAAACAAATTTAAAGTGTACAAAATAAAAATTTTAAGCACACAAAACGAAATGCGAACTTAATACTTCCATTAACAACTTGTCGAAGATGAGAACATTTTGTTTGTTTTTTTATTTACAATGTGTTTTCTACTGCTGCCTAATTGAAACTAAAACGTCAGAGAAATAGCCAGCCGCTTCTTAATTTTAAACTATGGCTAGTTGACCGTGTCGCCATCTGAGCTGGTACACTGACATTCCAGAATGTTTTATTTTGACCTATTCTTTTGCCTATTACTGTTTTGAGGCCAAAATTTAAGTGATGGCAGATAATTCGCAATTCTTCTTTTACTGAATGACTAAGAACAGGCATCACGTCAAATTATGAGACGTTTGGTAGACAGTCAGCCGGGGGGGGGGAGAAAATGTAATAAAAATAAAATAATCAACATTCATATAGAAATTAACGGATAGAGCTTCGAAAGTCAGCTCCTTTTGAAACTTTTGACGCCTACGCACTTAGAGAAAGTGATCACAGTAATTTGACGTATCACAATCACCTTTTCATTTCTTTGATCTAGATTCATTTCTTTGATCTAGATTCATTTCTTTGATCTAGATTCATTTCTTTGAAGTGAAATCCGCAAGCTGATTTGGCAAGCAGCTTTGACTATTCACCTTTTCCTTATTACTTCTTGTTTAATAGAAAAGCGATTAAAAAAAATTCAGATGTGAGATTGTAAACACAGACCAATATTTGGTCGTTGATTGTAAATATCATATTTCCTTCTGATTTCCAAATTTTTCTGAAAATATAAATAATATAAACTTTGGGAAAAAATGTCCTGTGTAGTGAAATCACTGTAAATAAAGTACATTGTTTCACGAAATATATCTAATAAAATATATATCAACTGGTCATATCATTTTTATCATGCTTATGTAATAAAACTTTATGTTTCATATAAAGTATAATTTTTTTCAAAAATTAAAAAATTTTTTTTTAAATTTTGATTGAATTGGATGTATTGCCAAAACCATGTAAAATCATGGTCAAATAAAATCCATATTTTCGTTAAAATATAATCTAGTTTAATCAAAAATTAATTATAGAATAGTTTCTAAAATTTTTTCATTAATTACTTTAAATTATATTAGTAATTTTTTAAACTTTTTTTTTTTACATACACGAAATGCTTAAATAAAGTTTGGATGCATTGCAAATTTCAGCTTAAAAAACAAAATAAAACTGTGACTTAAATTATTTCATTATTTAATGATGTATTTAATGACTGTAAATATTTTGCTATTAATGTTGCCTATTTTTTTAAATTAATAATTCTATATAAGAAAAATCATAACTGCAGACATTAAACATCTGTAGTTTAAAATTCATATATTAGAATAAATAAATTTCTTTGCTTTTATAAATGAGGAAATTTATAAATAGCTTAATAAAGAATTTAGAAATTTCCTAAGTTATGCATATATAAAATTTTAGAAAATACTTAGTATTTTTTTATACAGGAAAAATTCCCTGAGAAGTTTTAGAAAGGTAAGTTAAAAAAAATTGTAAAAAAATATATACATAGAATTTTAGAGATATGTGAATAAGAAAAAATTTATGAATTTCAATTCATTCTATGATATTTTTTTCTTGAGTTTTTATTCGGAAAAAGTGCTAAGTTTTAGAAAGTTTTATGAATTATTAGATTTGGGAATTATCATATATTATAAATTTATTTTTAGTTTTGAATGTGTCTACAAAATACGACTGTTTTATAAATTTTGTTGACTCATTCAAAAATAAGAAGAATAATTCCCAGCTCTAATAACGCATAGAACTTATAGACACAATTAATATCCTTTAATTAACTCATACTTTGTTATATTTATAAAAGTAAAACAATACTTCTTTCGGAAAAGAAGAGAAATCATGGTTAAAGATACAGTGCTACCAAAACAGTTACGCAATAACAGTTACCCAATGCGCATGCCTTAGAATTCCTATAGGGAGCCAACTTCTGCGGCTCTAATTCGAGATATAAAATTCTGTGAAATTAAGATTACAAAGTTGATGACTCACAGATTAAATGGAGTACTCTTGGTTGTAATTAATAATTACTAATATGTATGTCTGAAAATTCGATGGTAAAGGAGAATTAAAAAGAAAGCATTTCTCTGCGAGCTTCATTGCGATTCATTAATGCAGACCGTAATTATAATTGTTTCCCTTATTTTTTATATTTATTTCTCTCTAATCATAAAAAAATGCTTTTTAGAAATATCAAATAATTTTGTTGGAATATAGCTTTATAATCTTGAAAATGTAATTAGCACATTCCAAACTTACTCTTGCTGTTATATGATTTTTGAAAAAAAAAAAAAAAAAAAAATTCTTTTTGCAAACTAAGCTAAAATCAGCCATATTTTTGAAGCAGTAGGCGGTTTATGTCATGCACGTAATTATTAGATTTAAAGTAATCCATGATTTTAGCAAATATTTTTTTCAATTTAAGGAAATTGTTTTATTGAATTTACTTTATTGGAAGAAATAAAGTTTCAATGTGTGAGAAATGGTCGTTTCTATTAAGTTTTGGAGAATTATCCAATAATTTTGTGCGAAGAAAATTCTGATGAGAAATCCAAGTTATTCTAAATGAAACTAATTTTCTAAAAGAGTTAATGCGTAAATATTCCGTCTTTTTTTACAAACAAGAAATTAAGAGTAATTATTTAAAACTAATTTCTGTATTACATTCATTATAATTTTAATATTACATTTGCAGATCATTTGAAATATTAAAATTTTTGGTAATATATAAGTACAATACATGTTTATTTAAATTCCACAATGATGTATTTTCTCTATTTATGAATTGTTTGATTATTTAAATTGTATTGTTTTCCTTATTGTGCATTTCTTGTGTTACCATTTTATACTATCCCATATTTTTAAAAATATTTGAATTTGATTACCTGCATATTATGTTTTTATTTTATAACTTTAAAAAAATATATAAACATTACAAAACTTAATTTTTGATAAAATTGCACTTTTGGTTGGTCTTTTCTTTTTTCAAGTAAATAAACACCCATATAGCATATAGATTAAATACTAGTATATATTAAAATAAATATTTGACACAATACAAGATACTTTATATGTAATTGCCTTCCGTCAAAAATGATCAAATTCTGGATTGCCCTAAATGTATTGAAACTTTTAGTTTAATGAGTTTTTAAAATGCAGTGTAATTTTCGTAATTAAACTATCATATTAAGTTCTTCTGTTTTTCCATCATGTTTTACTACAGAAAAAAATAAACTATATGCTTATAATTGTTTCAGCCAATAACTATATTACAGTTAATTTCCAATTATTTCATGTGTCATGTTATCAAAGTTAACTCTTTGTTTCAACCCTTAATAATCAAAGCTCTATGTGTTTGTAACCATGCATCTATACAAATGCAAAAAAAAAAAAAAAAAAAAAAAAATTGTAATATAGATGTTAAGTGGCACAATTCTGCAAAAATTCATCTTAGTAAATGATCACTAGAGAGTTGTAAGTATTCTTAAATTTTCAGTCAAACTCTGCAATTATTCAAAATTGTTAAATGAAGGAATTCATTCTAAAGCAATAACCTAGTAATTTGGCTCATTTGGTAACTTCACATAAAAATATTAATTTAATCCTTTTGAATAGTTAATGAATCTGACAGTTACATTTTTAATGGGAAATAAATGATTAATATAATAAGGATAAAAATTAAAATTCAGAATATTCTAGCAAAGTTTAAATAGAAGTACAAGAAGGAATTTATGTCTAAAGAAATTTAATATCTATATATATTCTCTATGCACAATATCAGATACATGGATTTGATAATGATCTAATCAAATTACTCATTAAAATGATAGATAATAGAAAACAATTTTTCAGCATCATATACTATAATAAGTTTTTGTAAACATTTACGGTCACCCTTGCCGAGATTTTCAAAAAGTCGCCAAAGGTGACCGTCTGGTAAATTTTCGTATGGAAAAGAATGGCTGCAGGAAAATGGTTCAAGTCGTAACAAATATTTGATACATAATTGGTATCTAATGCTCAACTAGTTTTACAAAATTAACAAAAAATATAGATTTATAGATTTCAAACATCAATGTTAAAATAATAATATTGATATGTTAAATTATCCATAAAATTATTTGATTAAATTTTGTATTAATGATTTCAAATCAGTAAATATTCATGAGAAATTCAAGTCATGATGACCATTTATCTTGTTATTAATTATGTAAATAATGAACTATAAACAATCCTCTCTCTAGTTTACTGCTATAGCAACTCTATCCCCTACTTTTGTTGCTGGCTCTATATAGTCCTCAAAGCCACAACTGCTGGTTCTATGTCAGATCGTTTTGGAGGATACACCCTAATAATGGAATTGATGAAATCCATAAATTTATTAAGCAAATGCTTATTTTTCTGAAGTTGCGTATATTTAGCCAGATAGTAATCTAATCCATGTTTTGGCTTTTGATGCTGCCATACTATGTTTCACTGCTCCTCGTGCTCCTGCAGTTATATTAGTCTGTGCACGTGTTTCTGGGTCCTTATAATTTTGACTATGATTTACCTTCAGATGCATGAAGCCTTCATTGGAAAGACAATTGTAGCTCTTCCAGCTGTCTGAAATTACTGCGGAACATGGAAGAATAAACTCTTTGATCACACTCAACAAAGTATCAGATGTTCTATCATCCACAACTTTCATAAAACATTTACCCGCCCCATGTTCAATTCCATCAAATACCCATTTGCCTTCCAGATGTTTACCCAGATTAAATTTATGTTTACTGAATTCACTTTCATCTATCTCAACAATTGCATATCTTCCACTCAGTCTCTTCATGCTACTTTCAATCCTTTCTTCCACACAAACTTCATGACAAAGAATGAAAATCACTGTCTTTGAAGGACATTTACTCTTACATTAAACTCATTCTTTCACTCACCTACAAATAAACTTGAACTAAAATTTCATTCATTGTTAATCAACTCAATTAAAAAAAATGAACCCTTTCTCACACTTTTTTTAACATCATGCATTTTTCATTATATCTTAAATTTACACCTCTATTTATATCCATCACTTATATCCTTTCTTTTAACCAGTTTCATATCCTTACCACACTTACATCATTCATATCTATCCACAATCAAACCAGCTTTCATGTAAAATTCAAACATCTCATTCCTTTCATCCAATCTATACAAATACCTTAAATTCACATTTTCATCATACCACATAACATCATTATTTCCAAATATTCTTTCACTTACCTCAGAGATACCCTATGTGCCAGCCATCACAAGAATATTTTGAAAAGAACAAGGGAGTTTTAAAAAAAAACGTGGTTGAACTAAAATAAAATCACAGAGTCAATGTGGTCGCGAATGAAAATTGAATACAGTGGTTGCAGTTAGACTTTTGACAAAAAGAAATGTCAAAATTCTAGTTTGCTTGTTGCCAGTAAAAATGCACGTTAAGGTTGATCATACAGTTGATCTGAGTCTAAGTTTTGTAGTCACAAGTCAATGTGAAAAGCTTTCAGCTCTGTATTTCTACAAAATTATCAAGAAAACTTTTTAAGTTTAAGGCAATATCAAAATATTAGACAAGTTAGATGAAATCTGTAAAAAATTATCTGTTGTATGTGTTTTTCATCATATCTTATTCCCCAAACTTCTGCATCCATTATATCGTGCATATTGTATTTACTGTGACTTGGTATAAGACATTATAATTTTGTAGGAATAAATATCATTTGTATGTTTCATAATAGCTAATTATTTTATGTGATAAAGTAGATATTAAAATGGTTAAGAATTTAAAAAAAAATTGATATAAAGTGAAATTTTTATAATATATATTTTGGCTTTATATTTTTGAAGCATGATTAAAAAATTATATTTTTTATATCTTATTTATTTCTTCACATAATCATAATAAAAATTTTTTAGAATTTTTTCATCTGTAATACTGTATATTAATCAAAAATTAAAGTTAATTGAAACAATATGATATGAAAACAATTACTTTAATTAAAGCTTTATAATATCTGTTGATTTATTAATTCAGAATATAGGATTTTTAAATTTTTTTACTGGACTTCCTAAAAGTTTGACTCATAGAATCAAGAGTTATTGCTCTAATAAAAGATAATGATTGATTAGTGGGAGCATTTTTTGTTTATGGTGTAGACAATAATTGGCAATCAGATACATTATCTTTTCTGTGGATCATCCTAAAACAGTCTTATAATAGATAGAAATATTCATAATAAGAATATAATGCAAATAATAGAATGTATTATCTATTTTAAAATAATCTAAAATGTTTATTATTTTGAAAGAGCTGGTTTAGACTTTCAATTCGGAACAAAAATTCAATTAAAAAATTGAAACTTAGGCTTGAATTCTGCAATATGCCTTTGTCAGTGGAAAAATTGGACACACTGTAATTGAATTAGTTAAAAAGATATTTATTTTACATAATTGTTTAAAAAGATGTAATTTTTGAGCAAAGAAAAAATTGATGTATCCTACAGATGCATAAATTTATTTACTAATAATAATGAAGTATTATATTGCATTTATGAAATTACCATTTTTTAATTTTCTGTATAAGCAAATTTAAGAATTACTTCATTAAAGTCTATCATTTTAACATTTTTTTTATACATAAAAATTTTTATTCATTCAAGTGGGGTCCTATTATTCAGCTACATCAAAATTAATTTTAATTTCCAAAACAAATGTTCACAGCTATCATTTGCATAGCTGCCAACTCTACAGATTTTATCAGGAAACTCCTGATTTTTCATCATTTCTCCTAATTTTCTCATACATGAAAATATACTAATTTCTGGCAATTTCAATGAAATTAAAAACAGCAGAAATTTTGACCAGAGAAAAGTCTATTGAGTTTTAAGATCTTAAATAGTCAACAGATGGCACACTAATATAATGATTATATAATTTTTAAAGATGTTCCTTTTTGAGTTTCGAGTCTGCCATGGGAGGATCACGCTGTAACCTCTAGGCTCCCGAAACTCCTACGAGTTAGCAGTCATATAATTAACATTCAGAGGAGACACTTAGTGCTTGTTTACATAAGCAATTAGGAGGAATATTATTAGTCATTAGTAATTTAATTAAGAAAGTATTTCTGTCAAACAAAGTAATTGTCACTGAATTAAATTTAGTAATGTATTTTATATTTTTATATAATTTTATCAGTTTAATATTTATAAATTGCACTAGTGTAGTAAAAGTTGCCCTATAAAATAAATATTAGGACACAAATGTGTGTGTGTTTATTTTTTTACTTGTAGTATATTCCTTTATCTTTCATAGCTTTTATAAAATTGATGAGTTTTTACTAAAAATTTAAGATAAATGCAAAATACTTTTAACTTAAATCATTCGCAGAATGTATAATCAAAAGAGTAAAAGTGCCTTTTTGTGGTACTACTGTTTTAAACATTCTGTTTCAATCAAAAATGTTGCTAGTAGTGTCTTTCGATTTTTTTTCTCTCAAAATCAGTAAAATTTACTGATTTTTTTTCTTCCAAGGTAGGCAGGTATGCATTTGATATCAAAATAGTCAGGAGCATTTCAAGTAAGATTTTCATTCATTATACAAGATTCAATTCATTAATTTTCATTTTCATCATTATTGTTATAAAGATAAGGAATTCTTATGGAATTTTAATATAAGCCATGCTATTACCTAAATAGCAAAATAAAAATTTTGATTTTAATTTTTTAGAATGTATTTTAAAAGCTAGAATTTAGCTTTAGTTTTGAATTTTTATTATTTATTTGAGTAGAATTAATATCTTCTAAATGCAACTTTTCTTCTTCTAACCTTTCATCAAGTTTAGAAGGATATTTTTGTTTCTAATGCTTTTGATTTTTCCAGTTTTTCTATTTTTTGCTTTTTGTGTTGAATAAGTTAAATGAAAAGTAAACTGTCCGAATATATATCAAATAGTATTTATATACTTTCATTATTCTTAACAATAATATTTTCATGAATAGATATACTTGGGATATTTACTTAAAATTTGAATTATGTAACCTTTATTATACTCACTTTTGTCAACTGTGTCAAATCTAAAATACTTAAATAAATATAGAACCAAAATATTTTCTTTCATTGCAATACTTATAATTATTATATAAATTAAGAACTGTATAAAAAAAGTCTATGTGGTTAGTATTTTGGGGAGAGAAAAGGAAAAGGAACTATACATTAAGGGGGGAAAAAAAAGAAAGAAACCATTATAAATTTATATTTGTGTAATTTAACACTTTTAAGTGCTTGTATTAAATAACAATTCACTAATTAAGGATCTTATTGCTTTTATAATAAGATCTGCAAGAGAAATGTTGCTTGATTGTAAAATTTATTTAATTGAAGAATATTTTAAAAATTAATGAATAATTATAAACATTGGATAAATAAATAGTTATTATTAATATATATGGATTGAGTAAATAGAAAGATTTATTTTCATGTTATTTATTATCTATGAAGGAATTTATAATTTTATAAAGTTTTTAATTTTTTTATTTGTAATTGATTTTATGTTATAATTAGTATCAATATAATTTTTTACTTTATTGAAAGTAATTATTTATAGTAATTAGAAAAATTATAAATGAAACATGAAAGTTTATATTATTCTGGAATTAAATATTTTTAACTAAAATTGCTACCCACAATTTAATATCGATAAAATTGTTAGTTGTTATACAAACAGTGATTCAGTGCTTCCACTTCCAGAGATTCAACCATAGTACAGAAACATGCCACATTGCACCCAGATACGTCAAATGTGCAGGTTCATATAATAGCATAGATTGTTCTCATAAAAAAGTAGAACAACTAAATTGTTGTAACTGCCAAGGCATCCTTCCATTAGGGATACATTGCCTTTCAAAACCCAAAGCAAAAAGTACATTATTGGATTCCAGTAAAAATTTAAGCACTGAACGAAAACATAAAAATCAGCTTTGTTAGACCAGAGATATGTCTTATGCACTAGCTATGTCACCCCTTCCTTGACCCCACTCCATTCTGAATAACAAGCTCTGTTCGCTCTTTTAAGTGCACATGAATTTTCAGAATTGTTACAATTAATAAATAAAATTAAACATATATTTATAGGTATCCCCATTAAAGAGTTATTAAAAGAACTAAAAGAAATTCTATCACCAATGGGTAAACTTATTTTTAAGACTGATTACAAAATTTAAACCAGCAACTACCACAATATAAATAAATCTATATTTTTTTTTCTTCAATAATAAAATTTAAATTAAAATAACATAAATAGGTTAAAATAATTACTCTTAAAATAGTAACTTACCTCATAGTAAAATTTAAAAATAAGCTCCACCAATCTAGTAATTCTAATCAATAATATGCCGGTTCAATCTCAGCTGTAGTCACTTCTCATATGAAAGTTACAGAAAAGGGTTGAGAAGAATGTAGAGTTTCAGTTACCTCAATAAAAACTGCCAACTGGCAAATCACATAAGTTATTATAATTTTCAGAATTTTTTTTAATTTATAAAATAAGCATTTGATAAGATTAAAGGCAACATTTAAAATAATATGTTTAATTAAAATGTAATATTTTATGGGACATATAGAATGAATGTATTACATGAATATATTTAAATTGATATAAAGTATTAAAATTATATAAATTTGTGAAATGTTAGTTTACTTTTAAATGTCGTGTTTCTTTTAATTAAAATTATAACTTTTTTTAAATATTTATGTTATATTGTTAAACTCTATGATTATAAGGTTTAAATTCAAAATTTAATTCATATATTTCTAATACTGTGAAACTACAGTATTATAAATTTAAAACAATGGCTGATTTTAACCGTCATTGGAGAAATTTATAAGAAAATAGCCTATATATATTTTTTTTTAATGTTTTCTGATCTATTTTTAATCAGTTTCACCTTACTATTTATTTTAAGTTTTAAGCTGTAGGTCTCGGTATAATTAGCCCTTGTATGCAGAAAATTACTGCAATGGAAAACAAACCATATAACTATTTGTTCTAATAGAAACTAATGATGTTTGTGTTTTCATTTGAAAAGCAGTCATTTTTTAATTGAGATTTGCTGCCATTTTTATGCTGAGTTTTTATCGGCAGTTTATGATATTGCAAATTTTCGATTATGTTAAAAGTAACGAAGAAAAATTACAACTTGAAAAAAAAATAATAATAAATGAAAAATTCTAAACTCTTGTTCCAAAATTTGTATCTTGTTCTTATTCTCTCTTGTAGTAAAATATTATATATTAGTAATTGATATAAAAAAGTAAAATCACAAAGTTGTTTGCCATTAAAACAATAACTTATACACTACTTCAAGAGCTTCAAATAATTTGAAAATGTTGGATTTAGAATTATTAATTATTAATTTGTATGATCACTAGAGAGGAACAGTAGCATAAATTTAAGTCTCTAAAAATGAACTAATGTGTACTAATAGTGATTATAAAGTAGCACACATATATAAATTAAAAATGGATGTAAAAATTTTGAAATTTATTTAAAATTATCTATGTAAATTTCTGATTTTTAATTGAGAATACATTATTACTTATTATAATTTGATATTCACAGTTATATAATGGGATACGAAAAAAGTTAAAGTTCAATGGTGTTAAAATATTTAGATCTAATGAATAGATCTTTAAAGTTGTTAAAATAATTCACATGATTATCAGTAATGGTTAGTAATGCATAAGATTTTTTTCCTTAAATTTGCAATTTGAAAAAAAAAAAAAAAAAAAAAGTTTAGAATATATTTTATGGTTATTCAGCTGTAATTTTTCTTACATTCTCTTTTTTCATATTTCAGATGAAATGAACTTTTTTTCCGTATAAATCTGTCTATCAATTAAAAAAAGTATTTATAAAGCAATGAAAAGAATATTTAGATGTTATAACAATTTTTTCCATTAAAATTTACTATATGGAATGCGAGCTTATTCTTTACAGAATTATTTCATTTTCAACATGAAGCATAATTACTGGAACTTTTTTTACAAGAATGATAGTTTCTTACAATTTATTTCATTTGCTAAATGAGTATGAGAACAGCTGGGTTTCTTGTCATAAACTAAATTTTCAGCCTAGAATAATATTCAATCTAAGTCATATTAATGTAATCTAACAATTGTACCATTTCATCTTCCTGGTTAATTATAATTTAATGAGTCAATCAATAAACAGTTACGTTTAAATATATGAATATAAGTTTCATGTTAATAAATATAGCATTATTTATATAAAAAGCTTCATTCATAAATATTACTTTATTCATTGCACCTAACTTACATAAGTATTTTGATTTATATTACCTTAGCATATATTATATAAAAATTGTCATTTGCATCACTAGATTTTTTCCAAATCATTGATTAAAATCAAGATCCTTTTGCATTAAAATATTTTTAATTTCTATGTCAATTAATATAATTAAATCAAGAGAATAAAGATTTTAAATAATACAATTAAATATATATTAGTGTGTTATTTAATTGATGCTTATTTTCATAGTTAAAAATTAAACTTATCAGATAGTAAGAAACTTTATAATATGAAGTAATTAAAATGCTTCATTTTGATTTGCTTAATTTTTTTTTATTATTAAAGTAAAATAATGCTTTATATTTTGTTATTTTAGTAATGAAATTTCAGAACAAATCATATTTTTCAGCACTTCTTGAGCCTGACATTGTAAATAAGATTTCTCCATCTATCTGATGGAAAACACATTTTATTATAAAACATAATTTAGTGTTAAAAAAAAAAAAAGAAAAGGAGCATATTGCAGTCACATTCAGAGCTAATATTGAAAGTGGATTTTAACTATATACTTATTTTAGTCAACTATTGCAAATACAGTTGCTTTTTAAATTCTCTTGCAAAAACTATCTAAGCTCATGTTTTTGTTTTAAAAACTACATGAAAGAGTAATATATATTTGAAGATAAGGATTAGACTTTTACTCTCAACTTTCAAAATGAAGCACTTCAAAAAAATTTTTTTCTAGAAATTAAACATGTATACAGCTTAAGTACAGATAATGAAATGAATAGAATTTCAGATTCAGAAGTCCCATCAACTGCAAATAGTTTTATATTTAATAAATTAAAATTAATAACTGGTAAAATTGTCCCTAATAAAAATACATGCTTATATACATTTAAGTAAGGAGTGATAAATATACTTATTGTCTTTCTGCCAGACATTTATTCATCCTTTGCTCAACTTGTTATTCCAGATTTGTGATATCTTAATGGTGCAAATCTGACAGTCTTATCAGGTGATCTTATCAGGTGAAATGAAGTGTATAGACTGCAAAGAGGCAGTTATAATGAATATTCAATTTGTACAGTATTTGGTATTAACTTGTTCAAAATCAGCCCCAGCATAATATACCATGAAGGACAATTTGATCAATGTTGAATAGCTAACATATCATTCCCTTGTTAAAGTTATATGTTGTATAACTAGAGTGTCATTACTCTAGGTTTTATGTAGGAGATAACATTCAGTCCTATCAGACCACATGTAATGAAGCGTGTCCACAGGCATCAGGCTCTCCATGCAAATATGTGATGGTCACCTGATTAAAGATAAGTTCAATTCATTGCTTGACACTATATACTGTCAACCATGGTGGTTATTACAAAACCCTTTTAAATAATTCTGCCAAGATTTTGGGTTTAAGACAGATATCTTGAAAGCCTGTGTGAATATAACCTGATTTCAGCCAAGGTCCTTAAAATGGAAGGATCTCCAGGAGACAATGAATAATGATAAACTTTTAACAATTGTTGTAAATTTTATACTTAAGAGTTGTGTTGTAGAAATACACATACTTTAACTAGAGTAATTATTGGCTTTAAAAGGTTAATTATTTGCCAAAAAATTTCAGAATTATCAAATTTTAAAAACATTATTTTTCAAAAGAATATATTGCATTCCCTACTACTACACCAATAAAATATTTTTATTTAATTTTTTGTGTAATTAAAATAATAAAATTGATCTAAAAATTTGAGCTTGATTTCATAATGGAAAATTGTGAAAACAATGAAAATTTAACTATAAGTCATTATTTAAATGATTTCATGTACAACTTTTAATTCATGGGAAAGTACAAAAAATCATTTAAATTTAAAATATTTAAAGTAAATAAAAAAACGATTTTTTTTTTTTTTATAAAAGGAAAAAAAAACTCTCTTCATGTATGATTTAAAGAACATTCATTAAAGAAAATTAATTATAATTCAAAAATTGAAAATTAATTGTAAGAAAGTAAATTGTAATTCATTAGAAAAAATTACAATTTACTTTCTTTCATTCAATATTGATAAGTTATATTTAAAAAAATCATCTTATTTAAAAAATTAGTAATCAAAAAATTCTTTAAAGTTCTATTACATTGTTAAGATTTTTTCGACTGACATATTGTGAAAAATGGATAATTCCAAACTTATTAAATCATATTTTTATTCTTTTAAAATAGTTAGTCTCAAATTCCCATGTATTAAAGCATCATCTAAAGGAGTTAAGTCTGATCATTGTATAGTTAGCAAATTTGATTTCAATTTAATATTTGTCGTTTTGATGTGTTTCGCATCATTTCAAAGGTCCATAGCATACAAGAAGCAAAATTTTCAGTATGCACTTCTAAAATGGATATTTATTTTAAAAAAGATACCTAAGAAGTGCTCGTTCAGAACTATATTTTATTTCCTTATTGATAAAGTATAAAATGTATATAATTCAGTGTTTCTTATTATGCTGGTCCACTTTTTTAGAAAATATTTCTAGAAGGTGAAATTGTGAAACATTATGGTTGTGCTTGAATTAAAATGTCTGCAATTATTTGGAATTAGGATCAGAAAAGAAGGCACATGTTTTTAAAATCTTTTAAACTGTTTCAAAGAGTTGTCATATATCTATTCAAAACTGCTTATTGCTTCTTCCAAGTTTATCAAAAGAAGCATGCAACAGGGGAAAATGCAATTTATTCTTAAAAAATTTTTAAAGATTAGAAATCCCATTGAAACATTTATTAAATTTGTTGTTGATACTGCATTAATACTAGGAAAATAAAAAGTGTGATAACCTATTTAAAGACAAAACAAGGAATCTTAATAACTGTTGGTTGCTCTTATGATGTAATAAATCTTGCCTCTGTAAAAGGTGCCATAAGCTTGCCAATTAAATTTGTTATTTTAATTATTGAATTAATATTTTATTATTGAATATATCTATGAATTAGTAATTGACATATTTTATTACTTAAATCAAAGTTCCAAATAAAAGTATCTGAAACAGTTTCAAGAATTGTGTGACAAAGATGCTAAAAAAAAAAAGCCTCAAACATGTGTGCACATGTTGGCTTTCCTACAAGTCTTTAAAAGCTCATTCATCTATAGGATTTTCTTTCAAAATATTTTCACAATATAGTGAAAGGGAGAAAGTCTATGTTTTGAAAATCTCACATCCTTCAGCATTCCAGGAATTTAAGCAAAAATTCTGATTTGGTTGTACAATATGCCAAATCAAGTTTGAAAGGAAAAATGTAAAATGAAGATAGAGAAAAATATCAGAACTCATTCAATAAAGATGTTAAACTAAAAATATAACTAGAGAAAAGAAAATTTTCATTCCATATAATCTTCTATAAACGAAGCTTAGTCTTTTCTTGCTTTTTAAAGATATTCAAAGATTATGTTTTTTTAGTTTAGTCATCTACAAACTTAAGGATACTATGTATAGCTTTCTGAAAGAATTAACTGAATTTATTAAAGCATTCATAATTAGAATTATATTATTATTTGCAATGAATTACATTCTTATAATAATCAAAAAGAACCTTGATTTACTTATTGGAAAAAATATTTGATTTCATTACAACACTATTTCTTTAAAAAAAGTTTTTTACATCAGATAATGTTGCAACAATATCAAAAAGGAAAAGTTCTGAAATCAGAAAGAACAATATCAGAATATAAAAAGAAAAGTTTCTAATGCTTGGGAATATTTCACAACCTGTGATTACAATTTAAAAATATTTCTTCTAAACAAGATTTTTAGATTATTTGCAATTGCCAGATGTGGACAAACTAGATGTTACTAAATTTTCAAGTGAGATACTTTATTCAAATATTTACCTTTTTTGTCACCAATAAAGATTGTTAATCTAAAGATGTGGCAATCGGATGAACTACAGTATCACTTTTCTTGATTATGAACTGATGATTTATCTAAGTTAAAAACTGAAAATGTGTAAAGATTAATTCTTTGATTTGAAAGATTGACAGCATAGTCAAAATAAAAGAATAGTAGTTACAGATGTCACTGAATAGTTAAATTCATGTTATCTTTGTTAGTAATACCTCCAAGCTATATAGAATGAGTTTCTTAGTGAAAGAGAATGGAAATGAATTTGAGAAAAATAACTATTTAATAATTCAGAAAATTTACTTGTATAATCTTTAAGTGGTGGATTTTGTTATGAGCAAGAGTTAAATAGAAAGGACTAAAAATGCCTCTGTTACAACTTTGAACTCTTACCTTTCTATAAAATGTTAATAAATTTATTTAATGAATAAATTTTATCTTTAACATAGAAATTTTATTATTTCATAAATTATGAATATTTCTAATTCTTATTTGATTTAAAAACTATTCCAAGTATGTAACTTTGTGATGAAATGATAGAAATAAATATTTTTGTAAGTTACAATTCAAATTACATTATGACATGTGTACAAAATGTCCTTAGAAATAGTATGTTCAATTTTCAGACAGCACAAATGAGTGTTTTAGGAATGTATTTTGGATTTAAAGAACTTAGTGCAATGAAAGATGTTTTTAATTAATAAATCTTTATATGAATTAAATAAAATTAAAATTGAATTAAGAAAATATTTGGTTAATGTCAATAAGTTTAACATGCAAAAAGATTTACTTATGTATTTCTTCAGAAGTTCCAGAAGATTTGTCAAGAAATTATTGAAAAAGGTTGGGAAGTGTTAACAAGAACTGAAATTATAGTTCTTTTTAATAATGATAAATTATTGATTATTTTATAGCTCATTTAATCAAAAATAAATATTAAAAACATCTGAAATATTATACATTTTAGTGTATCTTTCTAAGATCAAATTGCATATGAAAAATTTCCAAGCATTTGACAAATGAAATTCCAAAATTAAGCAATGGTTAAAAATTTTATAAATGTGATGTAGTGTTTGAATAATAATAAATTCTCCTTCACAGATGTAACTTTTCTCTTAGTTATTTAAAAAGTTAATCAACCAAAGTTAATTCCATAGTATATTATTATAACAATTATGAATTAATAATTATTCTGAAATTGTTACAATGGTATGAATCTGTATGAAATATTTTGCTTAGAATTCAAACATCTAAGTAGCATATTTATGAAATCGTTGATAAAATAAAACATAAGTAAAGATGTAATGTGTTAATATTCATTAAATATGTTTTCCAAACTGGAATATAATTATTTCAAACTATATCCATACAATTATTTGAATTTATAATACTACCGATTAATATTATTTGAGGTTGTCAATTGGGCATAATATCTTAAGTGGAAATCTTTTCCTTATGTTAAAATGATTTTATTGAAGATTGCACTATATATCTTTTTCTGTATATGTTGATTAATTTCTAAATTTTATTTTAAAATATGCAATCTTAATTGAAATCGTAACAAAATTAGAGTACTCATTGTTTTTTTTTCTATTTTT